>WEIV01028270.1:3424-27467 GCA_013390005.1 Calyptomena viridis | reverse complement strand
CCCCGGTCCAAGGCACCGCGGCAGGCAGGAGGCCCCGGGGCCGCGGGCCTCCCCACGCTGAGGCGGCAGACGGGGGGGCGGGGGGAAGGGAAGAGGGGCCGGCCCCGCAACACCCCGCTACGGGACAGGGGTCTCAGCCCCGCCTGGGTAGGCACACCTCCCTGTTTCTGTAAACAAAAACAGAAAAAGTTTTCCTCAAAACAAAACCATAACAAGGACAGATGCTCCCGGGCATGGGAGGAGCCTGACAGTCTTGTGAATTTGGCATGCAAATTTGCCAGGCAGGTTCAGCCTCTGTTTCTTGCCCTATCGGTGCTAATAAAAAGTATGTGCATTAGAAGAAAAAAAGGGAAAGAAATGAGAGAGAGACACAAAAAGAGGAAAGAGGAGGGAAGCATGTGCACCTAGAGCAGCATGAGGAGTTAGCAGCAGAGGTGAGAAGAGTTGTTTGTACATCACTAGTCCACTGTCCCTGTCTCTGCTAGCATTCCACCAGTTCTGTACCTGCCTTGAAAATGTTCCTTGGTGCTGCCTAATTACTGCAATTGCTGAAGTTTCAGAGACAAATACGTCTTCCAATAACCCTACATTCACCTTTTCCTATTTTCAGCATTTTCAAAAATGCACTACCTCCCACCCCAGCCAAATCAGTCATATTAATCTTTTTCCATCTTAATTCAGAACTTTCTCAGCACTTTTTACACCTATTTACATGAATCAAAGTGGTTGACTTCAAAGCTTATTTTTCCCATTTGCTGCTGCTCTGGAGGTATCAGCCTCAAAAGTTGGTTAGGATTTTCCCTTTCACCTAATAAAATCCAGTCTATTTTTAAAGAACATGGTTTTTCTCACCTTCATGTTCATACCTACCTCATTTTAAACAAGCACACATTTCTTTTGAAAAAAATTAAATTTGTGGTAGTCCCAACCTCCCCAAATTGGTCCTAGAGGAACAGCTACATCCACTCTGATGCAGGAGATCACTAGTCAATACCTGGAGGAAGCAAGAGTGTCTCTTCACTGCCTAATTTGGAGAAGTCTTGAGTATACATGGATTTGCAACTTTAAGGAGGCTCCTAAATCTTACCTGGCTTTGAGGGACTTAAGATGATCTTCATTTCAGTATCTCTATCTTCAAATTAAATCACATGTGTTGTGAGCAGCCTAGCACAGCTCTGCATGGTGTGATGACCGTTTTTCTAAACATGGAGCCTTTGGCATGTGAGGTCACACTCAGCCAACAGGATGGAAGTGTCCACTCTAAAACACGCAGGACCCATTTTATTGGCAAAGCATGAGCAGCGAGATTACGCTAAGACTGCAAATAATGAAAGCATGGCAAAAGCATGTCCTGTTTCCCCCCTCCTTGATCCCTTTATTATGTTTTCTGGTATAAAAACATTAACCTGCAGCCTTCCAGCAGTATCCTCATTTATGGAAGACTTAGAGTCCCTCTGAGTTTCTGAAAGGTTGACTCTGCAGTAAAGAGCCACACGGGTTTATGCAGACGTCTCCTAGTTCACTGGGAAGGTCAGGAGGAGTGCTCAGGGTGGTGTGCCAGAAAATTGGAGTTAAGAAGTGCATGCTGAAGTATTCCTGTAAACAGTTCTGTAAAGCAAACCAAAACAGGAGCAGAGCTGGAGACACTTTGTTGAAAGAAGTGTAAGTGGAAACTTTTGCCAAGTAGTACTGCCAAACCCACAAACGATTTGAGACTACCTCCCAGTTCATGGCTTGGAAAATGTATTCTGTGTTAAGAGCTAAACATGTGCCTGAGAGCACACAGTTTAGCCTAAAAGTCAGTCTGACTAATTCATACACAGGCTAGGAGTTGGAGCAACAGAATAGAACTTGGGGAAAAAGAAAGTAATCAAAAGAAAATACACTTTGGAGTTCTGTGGTGGTGGAGATACTTGGTGCTATTAACAGTCACTGAGATTGGTGCTGGGGCGCCTTTAGAAAAGTCAGAAGATAATAAGAAGCAGCATTAAGAACAAATCCAGGTGGGAAAAATTTATTGCTGTCTCTACTGAGACTGTGGATGGAAAATCTTGAGAGAGATGGTGAAAATACTAAAAGAGGCCAAACAAACAAATTGTACTAGAACCAGCAGAGTATTTTTAAATCATGTCCTTTAATAATCTACCATTTGCATTACCGTAACATGTCATTGCATTATTCGGGCGCGCAAACAATTGTTGAGCTCCCAATTTCTGCTGCTGGAAAAAATGATGACCTGGGGGAAAGAATTTCTGTAGTAAATACCTCAGCGTGAATAATAAGGTTATTTAAGTGCCAGCTTCTTGAAAAATTAGCCTAACTTCCTAATAACTGTACTACATAGCTTAAAGAAATCTAATTTTATCTCTGCCTCCCACACAGTAAATCTCCCTATCACATTCTTTCCTTGCTTCATTGCTATTTCTTTGCTTAATAATCACCTACTTAAAAGATTGGGGATAATGTTAATAATGGGTAAATTAGATACACAGAAAAGCAATGTCTTCTGTGCTTTCAGATGTACCCAGCATGACTGTCACTAAATCAAAACCGAGGCTTTTGGAGGGAGCACAGAATCCTGCGCAGGCCACAGTGGAACAGGGCAAGGACTCTGGCTAATTTAGTGTTGAGCAGACAACATTAGCCAGCATTGCAATGCTAAAATATGTAACAACAGGAGTGGCTCTCCCCTTCAGCATTTTTCTCCCATAAACTAATTAGGCTGTAATATTATGAGCATTTCCTTTGAGGCTAGGCTTTCCTCTTAGCATCACTATGGGCAGGCTGGGCAAAGCTGAGTTATTGCTGTGATGAAGAAACTGGCAATACATTTTGCCTCAGTCTCCTTTATTTTTTTTTCAAGCTCCATACAAAGCCACTCACATACTCAACAGCTCAATCTCACTTCCAATTAAGTCAATGATAAAACTCATATCGACTTAAATGGGAGCAGGTTTGCATCCCAAAGGCTAACAGTCAAGGCTTTTAACAGACTACTAATGGGGAAAGTAGAAAGAGTTAGAAAATGTCATCATCTTCTCTTTTCTTATAAGCAGTAATTCAAAGTGACTAGAGTAGGCATGTTCAGTTAGAAATTATTTTCAGGGAGAAAAAAATACGTAGTGAGTCTATTTATAATGCAGTGATTCAGCTCTTCTTATAATACATGTGGATATTGCAGAGAAGGTGGCAGCACATAAGAATTATTGACTTTCCCTCTAAATAGTTTGCGAGGTCTTTCTCAGCCCTTACTGTATTCAGCCCTTACTATATCACCTAGCCTGTGCAGCAGCGTACACTGCTAAGAAAAGGGTTTGGCCAATTAACTCAGTTATTTTGGAGTCCACTGTTAAGAAAAGAGCAATAGACCCAGAATGCTCCAGATGCTTCCTCAGTACTGGCCTCTGCTATGGACAGAGACCATAGGAAGCCCAGGAAAAAAGAGAATTTTGTTTTTCTTTTTATGATGTTGACAAAATTAAGCAAAAGGAAAAGATTAGATTAAGAATGACCACATTATTGTTGATTTCTCTTGTATGCTATTTGTATGAACAAACATACTTTTGAGGGAGGAGAGGTAATCCACAAGTGAAAAAACCTGGAGAAAGGGCTTTGAAGACAGCCTGGTAGAGAAACCCAGTATTTAAATTTCCCACAAACCTTTCAAAGGTAGTTGCTTCCACTCCACCCAGCTTTTCCAGTCTCTGTGTGATTCCCACTCCTCACAGAGGCAGAGGCACCCACCCAGAAGTGCAGCCCTCTGGGAGCAGTGTTTTAGGTGATGACAGCATGCTGGCATAACCAATTTCTCTTCCTTTTTCAACTCTCCTCTACCCCACAGCAAAGGAAGAAGTACATCCCTCTACCAGCAGAGGAAGAGGGAAGTAAGTTGGAAAGTGATTAAGCTGCGGTCCCCAGCACATGGAGGCTCAATTCCAGCACGCAGCTGGAGGGCTGCCACAGGAACCCTGTTGCTCCCTGTCTGGAACTGCCCAAGCACATACAATGAGGCATTCTGGGGAAATTGACACCATGGAAAGTGTGGAACCCTCTGCCAGCTGGACTTGATGTTTCTTCAGGACACCTTTGACAGCCACAGTTGTAACTGCATACCATGTGTAGGAACAGAAGAGCTTGCCTTGCTTGCCCTGTGACAGTGCTGAAAGTATTTTCCATCTCTTCTGTGTATTGTTTGTTCGTCACCTGGGGGATACATTCCACCTGTAGTTACGTCTTTCATCTCAGTGCCTTTTCTACCACTTGCTTTTCCCCTATTAGCAGAGTGGAAGGAAATGTATTTGTCTTTTGCAGTGTTCATTATCAAATTCAAACAGAGAACGCTGAACTGTTGCACTGCCTGAGTAACCTGGTGTGATATGTCCATACAGGAGGGAGAGGTAAAAGGAACAGCTTTTGTGAACAACATTCAGGTTCAGCTTGCAGGTTTGCAATTCTTCCAAAACGTTGAAATGGTTCATGCAGCAAAGACTGTGAGCAAAGCTTCACGACCCATTACTCAGCAGGAAGCCAGGTGGCTCAGTAGAAGTTGATGTAGTTGCTCCAGATGAACACAAGGGAAATAGGCATCTCTAACATTAGCTCCCAAATGTTTGCACCTCTTCTCAGCCCATGATCCAGAGGATACATCTGCACACTCCCACACATGCTCTGTTTTTGTCCCCTTTTCTGTACAATTCTCCTTTCCAAACCTTTTTTCGATTGTCATGGCTTCAAAATTCAAAGCAGTCCCAGCTTCTTTCTGTAATTGAAGCAGAGATCGTGGTTTTGCATTTCTGTGTCAAATGTTGAGGGCCAATGGCATTCCAAACAATCATAAAGGTGATACTGAAATAGTAGCTAGGGATCAGTACACACTACAAACCTTCTGGAGGAGGAGGGAGAGGGAGTGGAGTCCTGAAGGATGTGGGTCTGGATCTCCTCTTCCTCTCTCTCCCTCTCAGCCCCCAACTCCTCCATCCCTCCCTCCCTCTGTCGCTCCCTCTGTCCCTCTCTCCCTCCCATCTCTCCCTCTTTCCCAGCCCCCTCAGAGGAGAATGACCTGTGTTAGGGGACTTTGCCCACTCCTGTGCTGCTCTAGTGGAATGCCCTAATCCCAGCATGGTTCCCTCTTGCTCCAGCTGCACCACACAACCTGCAGACTGCCTTTGGGTCACATAGCTCAGAGCTCTTCTCGCACAGTGATGGTGAGAAAAAGAAACACCAATGCATTGTGTAGAAAATCCCACTGATCTCCCTTCTGCTGCTGGCTCTGCCTCATCTATGGAGAGCAGAACGAAGGGAGAAAAGCATCGGAAGTGCAGTGGGGCCAGACAGGAGCCCATGCTTGAGGTGAGAGCACCCAGCAATTGGCACGGTCTGGTACTGCATGCATGATGACCAACAATGCTGCCATGGTGTCATCATGTTAGTCAGCAGCAGGATGCAGGAGGGTCCAGAACAGGGCTTGTACTGCCACTGAAGCCACTGTATCTTTAAAAAAAGGTAGACAACTTTGAAAAATGTCCTTTTACAGCTAGCTAGCTTTGCATGCCAGTGTGAAGAGGGAAGAAACCTTCTCCCTACTTTCCTGCTGCCACAGGCACTGATCTGACTCACCCCATAACTCCAACTGGGATTCTGTGTCAACCCTCTGTCTGAGTTATGGCGTTGCCCTGCCAGATCTTGCCTTGCTCCTTTCCTTTGCCCACAGGGAGGAGGCATGTCCCCACAACTGGCTTGCCTGGCCCAGACTGGTCCCATTTGAGGAGCACTATGGAGACCCACATGCTCACCATGACCCTTTGGCCAAGCTTAATTTACAGGGACAATCTCTTTTCTGACTGCTGGAAGTTCACTCAAGGCTCTTAATGGATGCTTCCCCTGCATTATGACTACCGATAAACATTCTTCATTAGAGTACCAAATTAATCTCCACTGAATATATGCGATGAAATCTGAAGCCCACCTCAATCTCCATTAGCTGCATTGTTTTTGCAGCCAAGAGATGTAAGATTTATTTTGGCAAGTAAAGTGAACAAACACCACCTGTGATCCACTCAGGAAGCTGACCTGAGCTAGGAGGTGACATTTTTACTGTTCCTTTTTGACTATAACCAAGGCTAATGGTGCATGGATTATTATGCTTACCAGCAAAGCTGCCTTTTTCAGTTGAAAATGAGGTTTTTGTCAATTAAATATTCAGTGAAACAAAGATATGCAAAGATATAATAATTCAATTTAAAAAAACATACTGAAAGAAAGGAGCTTTAAAGAATGGTTCTGTAAATAACACATAAGATTTTTTTTCTGGTCTGAGTGATCTGTCACTTTTGTTCTCATGCTCTACCTAGTGATCACAGATTGAATCAGCCTGCAAATATAAACAGCCTCTTTGCTTTCCCAGCAACTCACTGGCTAAAGTAACTTATATAGTGCCACTGTTTTATGGATAAACAGACTAAGTCAGTTCCTTATCCTGTCAGTATGGAGCTCAATCAATAAGTTCCATGTTTTGAAGAGGGGTAGAGAAACTCTTTCAGTGAACTGTATGGGACTTTCAAAGCATAACTAGAGCTTAAATGAGGACAAGGATAGTTCTTTATTACATCTTTTTTACACAGTTAATGCAGTTCCTGGAAAATTCAGAGCCCATAAGAATGGAGGATTTTTCCACACACATTGCAAAGCAGGTTTCCTCCAGCAAAGTCAAACAGTATGTGCCCGAGAGACAATGTCTTCCCATTTTGTTCTTCAAGATGTACTGTGACAGATTTTCTGCACATGGATGACAGTTAAAAATACAGTCAAGAATTACATATTAGAGCCTGTACTTTGCTATGTGCTCTGTCCTGGGACTGTCTGAGGGTCTGAGCCTTAATAGGGCTTACCAACTTTAGTGCTGATTAAATCAGAGTGGCTGAGGGTACTCAGTGAAGAGGGAGGAGGAAAATGGGGAAGCAGAGAACAGATGAAATCACAAAAGGTTTCGGCATGCTTACGATAAACCTTTAGGATTTATGTCCCACACTCAGTCTCCGTCTCTATCACCGCCTGGGAATACAAGATGAAATCAGAGCCCCTATGGGGAGAATTGGGATGACCATATAGACTTGTGCTGAGCTATGCAAGAAGTCAGACAAGATGGGAATCACATGCTGCAATTTAGAACCCATAAAACCTCATTTGAAAGGAGAGGAGAAACAAAAGAGCCTTTTAAAGGGATACTTTTGTATACTTTTTTGGTTCATTATTTGAAGCAAATCTTGTGAAGAAGATAAATAATACACAGTAAGACTAATGCTGTTGTGATTATTACTGTCAAAGGCACCTAGCTCCCTCATATTCTCTGGAAAATCCCTGTACTGCTGCATGTTGCACTGACAGAAGTGAGTAAGGGCTCTGACTAGTACAGGAAGAAATAGTTCACACAATTTTCATGCTTCATCTATGGCTTCTGTAGCAGATTTGGCAACATCTCAAAGCTTCCTCAGCCCTACACCTATTATCAGTTATGTTACAGTGTTGCATTTTAATTGCTGGCTTTTCTGAGACAGAGGGAGCTGAATCTAAATATATCTCAAGCACCAGCAGTGATATTTAGTACAGCTACTGTAATTAAGTATTCAGCCATCGACAACAAATAAACTTCTCACTTGAGCAAATAGGTTCTCTGAAAAACACCTGAATGTTTGACAAAATTCCATTTTCTGTTATTTTAATGTCATTAGGAGGCCCAGGCTTTCTTGATTGGTGGGGTGTGCATCTAAACTACCAAGAAATTACCCATTTTCGATCACAGATTTTTTCCTTTTACGAACGCAGACACTGACAGCTCTAACAAAAATGCTCAGCTAGGAAGCTTTTTCTTCTATAAGAGAAATGAAATACTGCTGAGTTAAACCCACTAATTACAGTTTATAATAACAATAGTTCCTGGGCAGGGGGGGAGAAATTAAACTATACTTAACTGCTGGGGTTTTCTTTTTTAAACTAGGAGTTTGGCTATGGTCTTGCAAACTACTTGCAAAAATCTTGTCAACTGGTAGATTCTAGCTGGTAGATTCCAGAGCAAAAAAAATACTCTTCTCCTGCATTATAGGCATATTTTTCTGTCAAATCATTTGCTTTGTAATTCGAGTAAAAAACTTAATGTATGCAATAGGAAGCAAAGTATTTGAATAAAGATCACTGAAAAACCCCCAAAGTACATCCTTCACTTTGAATATTTTAGAAAGCTCTTGGAATTTTTGCTAGCCCATAAAGGATAATTTAGAAAAGCAAAAAACCACCAGGTAAAATGCTCAGGCTGTAGTAAACTTTGCAACTGCAGAGATTTACACGTTGCTCTTCTCTCCAAGTGCATGTGTTCCTGTTTTCTCCTGAAGTGTTGACATTTCCAAGGTCTTCCACTGGGATGGGAAAGTTTTTCTCACTGCCTTTTCCCTCAGAAGATGTCTGAATATGACTTGTATTTGAGAATACTAAGAGATGGAGCTTCTCTAACAAAGATTTTTGGATTATCAAGTTTTATGCTCCCAGGATTGCAAGATGTGCTGGATGTGGAGACAAGCACAAACAGAGTTGCAACAACTGGACTTTTCAGCTCAGTGGGAATTAAAGGGATAATAGATGGCAATGGACCACTGATTAGCAAAATGGGTTATTTTGCTACTTCATTCTGCTGAACTTGCACCAAAGCTTAGGAGAAGAGTGTCAACGGCATTGAAAACTAAGCCAGGAGTACTGACCCAGAAGGCCAGTTTCTTAATGAAAGCATCCTCTCTCATTTAAATGATAACTACACAAAGTGTGCGGGAAACACCAAGCCTTATCAGAGAAGTGAAGGTAAGAATATTAATTTACTTTTCTTATAACTACCTTTTTCTTTTTCCCATGGGAAATAGCAATCTAAAATCGACTACAAAAATACAGTATTTATCTGGTAAGGCAATCTTCAAAAAAATCTGTCTTGTGATGATCCAAGGTTTAGCTCCTGCTACTCTTAACCCCTTGAACAGAGCTTTGTTTTGTGTGTGTTGCCACTGAAATCAATCAATACAGAATGGGGCAAAGTCTGAGTGATCAGAGACAGTCTGAAAACATACTCTAAATTATTNTGGTTGCTTCAGTGTGGGTTCTTCCAGGCCACCAGTCCTCCCAAGAAATGCTGCTCTGCTACTCAGCGTGGGTCTCTTCTTCCCACAACCCACAGGACTCTATCAGGCCCCTCTGCTCCAGCAAATGTCCCACAGGATCACAGCCTCTCTCCTCCAGCACTTTCTGCTCTGGCATAGAAATCTTCCAGTCTTTCCACGGGTGTGCTACGAATCTTTGCTCCTATGATCCCCCACAGTTTTCCTGGGGCCCTATTCCAGTGTTTAAGGCATCTTCTCTTTCTCCTCTCTCCGACCTTGGTGTTAATCAAACTTCTCACCCTTCTTTCTCTTAAGCCGCCATGATGTTCTGCCCAGCTTTTTTTTTCTTCTCCTTCTTCAATATGTTATCACAGAGGCGTTAGCAGTTGACCTTGGCTAGCTTAGAGCAGAGAAAAACTCCAGCAGCTTCTTAAAGAAGCCTCTCTCCTAGCCCCCCCAGCTAATAAAAAACTCTGGCTACTTAAAACCACAACAAGCTCTTACACCAAAATCTAAACATGTCTATTGCCCCACGAGGAGACATGTCTTTGTAGCTTACTAGATGATGTCAAAATGGAAGGACCAGAACATGAGTGTTTTTAATCACCTTTGTTATTTTAACAACTCCAACTACAAATCCAGAGTCCTCTTCTGAGGATTTCAGTATTTCGATATATATTTTTAATGCATATATTTAAAACATTATATCCCAGTATATCCAGTCTAATGCAGCATTAAAAAGGAAGATTTCAGTTGATTACTCTTTATTAGATGGGACACAAAGGCATGCATGCTTTGAACACATGGCAAAGTTAAGTCAAAATAAAGATCACATTGCAGCTCCTATCCAAGCTCAGGTACACCCTGAAGTCAATTGCTGAAAAAGTGAAAAATTTGTCCCAGTGAGAAACAAAAAAATTTAATGCTAACCATAGACATGCTCTCTGCTCAAAACACACAAGAATACTTAATTCTATCTCTATGGAAAGCTCACACCTACAACAGCTGAAGTCCAGAAACAAAACTGCTGAGTTTCGAAAGTGCAGATGATAAGAAAATTACAAACCATTTAATGTTTAATTCAGTGATCCTAGTCAAATTTGCAGGAAGAAACAAAAAGATCAATGCCAGTGGCATTGCAAGTAGAGTAACTTTTACTACCTGATTCAGATCTTTCAATCTTATTAAAGAATATTAAATCTTATATTTCAATCTTATTAAAGAATAGCCAGAAACCTGACATATTCTCTAGATCTAGGAGAAAGCTTCAAAAGTTAATGCCAAGGACCACATTCCTGAGTCTGCTTCTCTTAAATATTCAGTGAAGTCCCACACCTGTACCCATCTCTCATTTTCTCTTTACATCTCTTTCACGTTGGTTTCTTCTACTTGCCTTAGACTCAGTTGTAAAGATGTGCCCCTCTGGCTGCAACACAAGACACGAGGGTTCAGAAAAGCTCCCATGTCCTGTGTTGTAGCCGGAGGTCTCACAATAGTTTAGAGCAAACCCTCTGGCATGCAGGTTCCTTTCGCAGGCCAAGCTCTTTTCCTACACTTTTGAATTCAACCTATGCGTCAACCTGTGAAAGAGAAGTGGAGAAGAACGGAAATCAGGTGCACAGATAACACTGTGTGCCATTGCTACTGTCAACACAGCAAATGGAAAAAGGACAGAAGTAGCTGCCAACCTAGGGCAGAAAGGCTGAATTCTGACCTGGAATTAAACGCTGCCATTCAGTTGACCTCTGCAAAGACATGCCAGCTCACGGTAGTTTGAGTCAGTCCTACTGCCTTTCTAGCTTGATCTCCAGGTCTTGAAGGCTGAAAGAGTTTCTTTGGCAACTTTGCCAGCACCTGTTCTTTCAACACTAGATAAAGCTAAACAAATAATTAGCAACTAATCATGTAAAAACAAATGCTGTCTTTTGTTTCTTGTTTGCAAATTGCCCTTACACGGATCACAACATTTTCAAATTTGTTATGCAGAATTATTTATGAATGCCTTCATAATTAATAATTCCAGGTCTGCAGATCACTCATAAGGAGTTGTGAACATTTGCAAATCACACTGCATTTCTTCATTATATAAGCCATATAAAACTTATTCCTGATGAGGTTAGTTGTCTAATTAACTAACCGACACTGTGAATACGCAGCTCAAGAAATCACTTTTGGTGAATATCCAAACTTATGAATTTAAAAGAGGCACTGCTGAGAACAGTTTCTGCTAGTAAAGCTCAGTACCAAACATCCACAGGAAACAACCTCTTGAAATGGTTCAAAGAGTTAAATTGAAATTCACTTGTGAATGCAAGAGGATATTCATAGGACAGCATGTTTTTTTACTGCTTGCTCAACTCAAGTCATAAATTAATGCTAACGAAAATATTCAGAGTTGTTGCTGAATTTCTTATGAGCACAGTATTTACTTAAATGTCTTCTTTTCCTCATGGACTTACAGTTCATTCTCAATTGAAATGCTCTGAAAAGCAGAGCTTGAAAATCCCTTTTTTCATATATACATATATATACACACACACACACACGTATATATATATATGTATATATATATATATATACACGTGTGTGTGTCAATCCAGTACAGTATATTGCTGAGCATTACAATAAAGATCAGCACTTTGGAGCTAGGTATATAAGACAAGATTATTGCTATCACTGTTCAAAATGTCTCTGGCAGATTTATAGGTTTTTTGTCCCCAACTCTCCACACATTACTTTTATGCTATCGCTACTTCATTTGGTACTTTTGCTTCTCCAAACAAACTCGAAGAAGGAGGAGAGGAAATGAAGTGTACTTAGCTGCTATTTTTATGAAGATGACCGACTAAACGCCTGTACGGGCACTCTGGTGATAACTACTCACATTAACAGAATTTAGCAAATTACATAAGGTGTTTGCTTTAAAATGTCAAACTTCTTTTCAAAAGATTTTAATTTTTTTTTTAAGCATTCCTATCTACTTCAAATAAAACTCACAGTTACCAGCTTTGTTCATTTCCAGGTTTATCTCGGATGGAATAAAGTACAGTTCAACCAGTCACAGCTCAGATTAGGCAAAGGACAAAGCTATGAATTAAAAGGTCTTCCCATATGAGAGGGCATCAAAAGGAATGCCATCAGTATTTTTGACCATAATATGGCTCTTAAGGCTCTTAATGACTAGTGCAACAAGTTTTCAGCCATTAGTCTGCAGCTTGAAGAAACCCCAAATGTTCTTGCATATATATTCGAGATTTTTGCTATGGATTATGTAGTTTATCTAGAAATTAGTTATTTCCAGCCACCTGCCTTTCTTATCTCAGCTGCATAGTAAAAAAAGAAAACCAATCATTTTTACATTCAATGTGAAAAAAAAAAGTCACGCCAAGCTCCATCTGTCTTACAAATTCCCTAAACTGTGCCTATATAGGCACTAAACAGAAATCAAAACACAGAGTACTAGAAATTTGGGACCCAGAATTAATCTGCTTTTTACAGAAAAAATTATGTTCAGATAAAGCTAAATGATTCACTCTATCCCATTTTCACAGCAAGGAAATTCAAGGTTAGAGCTGAAATTGCATCCTTAAAGATTTGCTGATGCCCTCTGGAAAAAAGCATGAAAATCATTTGTGTTAGAGAAGATTCTACTTAATTATTCTATGTTTCCTTCTTTTGTGTCTCTTTGGTTTTGTTCACTGAAGGCATTTCAGAAAAAAGTTAGTCTGAGTCCACAAGCCTCTGTGGAAGGGTTTCATTGTCTGCTTCATGCAACATCTCAAATAGAAAGCAGGATGCATTAGCACAGCAACCTGCTGTATACAGAGCATCCTTTTACCTGTTTTATGCTACCAATAAGGGTAAGTCAATTTATGGATAAATGGGAAACCTGTTTATTGCTCAGGATCCATTTCCCTAGTCTGACAGTGCAATCATCTTTCATTCCACAGCTATAAACTTTGAGTCATGATGAATACTGATGGAAGGGAGGGAGAGATTTGCAAATCACCTCTTGCCTGGTGTTTCACTTTCACCCCCCCACCCTCCGTGTGAGAGGAAGTTGGAAGCTTCAGTGAATGATCATTGAAATTTGGCTTCAGCTAAACTGGCCAAGGTAATCTTCACAGTGAGTCATTTGAGAACAATCAGTGGTGATATCATTAGCCAGACAGTCATTGCTTCTGTGGTTTGCATAAAGAGCAAGAACAGATATAATGTGCTCATGTGACCTCAGAGGTCCAAGGGGTCCTTCTCCAGGGTGCGGAGATGCCATTGCAGACTTGGCCATCAAATCAAACCTATAACTGGAGGTTAAGAGGAATTCTGACTTCCACCACCAAGCCCACACTTAAAATTTGGTGGTGCGGCTGGACTTAAAATGGGAAGGGGGTTATTTTCCAGTTCCAGAAACACACCACAGGAATACTGAAGCCATGAAATGTGAATTTGGAGTGATTTGTCCTCATCTCCAAGCCATTAAATGTAAACTAACACTTTCCTTTGGATCTGGATACTCCCTTCTCTGCCCATTACTATTATTAGATGAGGGAGAAATTTCTTGCTACTGTTAGAATCAATTTTCTTTCCCAGCCCCCATTCTTTGTTACAATTTTTGAGTTTGTGACAAATATCCATTAGTTCTTCTAATTAAATTTCACATTTGTTCCACACCAGTTCAGCTTTTTCTTTGCTGAAGACAGTTTTGCTTGGGCACACTAAACTTTTCAGTCATTTTATAGAAAAATAAATGTTGATATATGTTACAATTTACCTAACCACTGTGAAATAATTTGGTTTTTAAGGTGAGACTGTAGTAATTACATATCAGCACATTAATGTAGCTGCAGGCTGTAATCATTTCCCTCTGAATGAACAGTGCACACTTCCAGCAATGCCCTCATGAACTGTTTTGGAATGCAAGAAAGAAACAACCAATTCTCTTGTTGATGCTACTTCAATATAAAGCAGAGAATTGGCTAACTTTATTTTTTAAGAAGATCGATCTCTATTTATTAGTAGTAAAACAATTTTGACAAACTGCCCTTGCATGAACACAAACCCTTGTGGTACTCAATAAGTACACATCACCTCAGGCAGAATCTGGCCCTCAGTAACCTTAAGCTCTCTATGAGCCTCATCTTCTTCTGATCTGTATCCACAATGAGATTTCCCTCACTCTAGACTCAAAAGCCTATAACAATGCAACACAGGACAAGACCCCTGTGGGACATGTGGCAGTTCTACTTCGACATGGTCATGCACAAGCATTTATCAGTGGTGACTGTTAAACTTTAACTAGCATAATTTGAGAGAGCAAAAGAAAGGAATTTACTTTTAAACATGGAAAGCTTTGTATGATACTTTCTGAATTAAAGGCTGTCATTTAAAATAATCCTGTAAATTGAAAATCTATATCTGATGTGGCTGAAGGGGGACTTCTAGACTTAATTGTTTTAAATATAGATTTTAAATCAATAGGAGTAGTTTGGGAGCATTACTGTTCAAGGATTTTGTGCCACTGCTGTTAAAGTATTATTAATTCATGCTCTTATCTTTCTTATTTCATAAAGTGTAAGGGTTTTTTTTTATGCAAGTGTATTAATGTAGGAACTATAATCCATCTTTTTCTATTTTGCCTTGGTATTGTCTCCCCAGATCAAAGTTAGATTATAACAGAGTGAATTTCATATATTATTTTGAACGATTTTAGAGGAAAAAAAAGAAAAGAGAAAAAAATGCAGGGTAAAGTCAGAAGCACATCACATATCACACAATTTACCAAGAAACAGTCAAGACTGCTTGAGATAATCTGATAAAAGTCAGCAATAAAAAGTTTGTTTAATTTCTAAAGACGGCAGATGTCATAAAAAAAGAGGCTGATGCAAAAATAAAGCCTCCAGAGTCTGGCAGTTCTGTTTGGATGTCAATAAAAGATAATGTAACCTGTCAAATTTGCAAGTATGTTTAATCCAACCACCATAATCTACCTTCACCACTCAAGCATTACCTTCCAAGAAACATCCGCATCTGCCTGATTACCTTAAAGTAATTCTGATGAAGAGAGAAGGTTGCAAATTAAAAGTGTCTTTCTCTTACTGGTTTTTTCTCTCTTCCCCCTCCTCACTATTTAATCCTTCATTTTTTACAGTTCAGCTAATTTTTTCTTGAAAGGTTAAGGAGCTAGCAATTATTTCAATGGCTCTTGCAGCTTTAGGGTAAGTGTCTCATCTGGCCTTTATTTTAAGGAGCTTCCCTTCATTCTTCATACTCAATGTCTGTTGTTGAACACTGACATTACTCCAGAGTTGTTTAACTTCGAGATACTGAGTCTTGTTCCTACTAGAGCATACAAACTATGGTATGGAAATGGCCTGCAGTTGCCATGGATGAATTGTCATCATTCACACTCCATTGAGCTAGGGTTGTACCACCAGACAAAATTCTAAAGGCTAGTGGTTATTTTATGCTGATTTAGATTTATTCTCTTTTGGGAAAGATTTTTTTATCCCTATATCCATTATGAACATTTTCATTTGTCTTCTATTAGTCAGCCTTCACTTTTACCATCAGTTCATACATTGTGACTTTGCAAAGTTTTGGAGGTTGCTTGCCATTTTCCATTGTATATGTTCAGTTTTGGAAAGAGGCCTAAAAAAAGTACACAATCTTAACAAATTGAGCATCTATTTTGAGGCTTCTGCTGACAGTTCTCATCACTGAGAAAGTTTGCATCATATCCCCATGACATCTCCTCATGTTATTATGCTTAATGGATTCAATTACCCTGGCCACTGTATTTCTGGATAATCTGTCCAAATTCTGCATCAAACTCCAAAGAAAGTCTGAAAGTCATAAGCTCTGTTGCTTGTTTTCCAGCTGTATAGCAAACATGCAGAAAAGGCATGAATTAATGAAGATCACAGTGATTTCAGGAGCCCAGAAGGATGGAGCATGGCGTCAAGGTGAAAATGATAGTGCTGGTGATTCTTTGGCATCAGTATTTAGCAAAACCATCCCTATGCAAGCATCGTCTCCTTAGGCAGAGCTAGTTTATGCTGTGAGGGGGCTGCAGTCCATTATCTAGCAGCTTGGGTAGCACAGAGAAAACCCATCTCCACAGACAAAACCAAAACTGAGTCAGGCATTAATTGCTAAACAAAAAGCATGTCTTTCCAAAGTCGAGGAAAAGAGAGTGGAAGCTGGCCCAGCACTTCTACTCCACGCAGAAGAAAATCCACAAAACTGCCATTTTCACCGCAGGACTGGCATCAGTCTGGGAAAGGCCACTGATCCAATCTGTCTTTGTCAAGCAGTGCTGTCCTCCCACGGCCTTGTTCTGCACAGCCATGCTCTCCTCACTGAGCAGCCACCAGCACATGCCTGCTGCTGCATGTACACATCCTCCAACGTGGATGCTGCGGTTTGCACGGTTCAGGCTCCTTTGCCTCCCTGTTTCTGCAGGGTAAGGATGCACAAGGAGACTGTCACTGTCGTTATGACAGGCCATAATTTTTTTTCCACTTCTCATTCAGCTGTGATTTGAGCTGTCCTTCTCCCATAGAAACACTTGTGTAATAGCATATGACGCTTGTGTAAAAGCATCTATGTCCTGCTTGTGTGCACTTAACACTGTCTTTTCACCACTTTCTGGGTACCAATTTACAAAGCAGTTAGTCAGTCAGTTATTAAAACTGACCTAATTAATTAAATGACACAGCACCAAGGGAAGGCATGTGGCTATACACATGATCTGATATAAAAGTTTCATTTAGTGGTACTGCTAATAGATACAGTGATGCTCAGACCAATGTCTCCATGGGCTGGAGACATGCCACTGAATATTGCCTCTTGGAGAACTGAGCAGCTATTGCAGGCATTTTATGTCTGGGAGCCCTGCAGCTCGCTAGCTTATCTACAGGAAAGTGTGGGGCAGAATCAAGAATGCAAATCAGATTTTAAAGGTGGGACTGACTGGTCTGCCACACTGACATACAGAAACAAGCCTCCCAGGTGCCATCAGTCACATGCAGCACTTCCCATGTTGCTCCTCCTGGCCAGCCTATAGTTCCAAATGCAAATAAAGCCTGTAAATTTCAATTTTGCAGAAACTGATTTCCATAGTCACTGTTAAGCCCCTGTGAGTGTTGTCTATGACATGTAACTAAAACCTGGTTTCATGAAGAATGGAGGTGATGATAGATTTAGAGATGCTCTAAATTTGCCAGTCTCTAGGTGGTTTTGTCCACTGCTACTTATTTCTAGCACTAAGAACTGACTATTCCTTCCAGAATTTAATATTCTATATGAAAAAATTGTTCCCACAGCACAACTGACAGACATTTGAAATGAAATAATAATAATGTACAGTCCATTTGCTGTCTAATGTATGTGTGGGATTGAATAGCACTTTGCAATACATTCCATTCTTGCTAAATTACTCTAACTTCAAACTGAATTAATGCGCTTAGTTGCCACTACACCATTGAACTTTGATAGCTGGATTCATTCCAGAAGTTGCGACTGCAGTTGATTTTCTTGTAGAAATTCGCAAATAAGGGAAAACGAAAGAATTTACTAAAAAAAAATCTTATTCCAGTCTCTAAGCTCTGCTTCATTCACCAGTCTGGAAAGTGTGATTAGGATGTGAAATATATATCAAGTGGGAGGGAACATCCCACCCAGGTGGGGGTCTGATATGTATGAGTTCCCTGTCTGTTCTTCCCCTGCAGTAGTAAAGCTACAACTCTGACTGAAGCTGTATGTTTAGCCATGCACCAGTCAATACACTCATGAACAACACCCCTGCTGGTAATTTTTGTGAAACCATGTGGATATCTGCTACCAAATTCAGTGCAACAGCTTCTAATACCTTTAACTCATGCCCTTTTCTCTTCTATTAGTGTCAGCTATGCTGAATTGTGTGGGAACACACCAAATTATGAAGCATAAAAATTTATACTAGATTATTACACTACACAAATAGTACACCTAGAATCCTACCCACAGGTCACATGTTAGTTCTAGCTTAGTTGCTGCTTAGGCAAGTTAGGCTGTAGCTATGATTGTACTAAGACAGGCTGTCAGGCATAGCCATTTACTAAAGCATCTACACTATAGTGGACTACAGTATTTGCTTTTGAATGGGTCCCACCGTACCACATTGGTGAAGGAGCAAAGTCAGTAGGAAACTGCACTCACCATGTCTGGTACACATCTGCTCTGCACAGACATTCTGCTTTATTACATGTGCTTGTGAAGGATGTAGACAAATACAGCCTAGTGGGAATGGCTACCAGGGAATCATTCTTCTGTATTCTCTGTGTCTTTGATTACTCTTTAATTTAGGGAAAATTTTGTGCAAAGCCTTTCTGACTCTGAAAAAGCATATGTATGTCCATTCCAGTTCTAAAGAACATAACAGAATATAAAAGACTATGCTACCATTCTGTCCATAGATGCCCTTCTGTTACCCAGCCCCCACAGAGAACAAATGCTTTCACTTAAGGAAGGAATAACAAATGAGGCATTTTTTGAAGTTCAGACTACTGAAGTACAGGTTTTGAACACTTCATATATTTCAATAACTATTCTTGCAGCTAAAGAAGAACAGACACACAAAAATAGTGAGTAACTGGTCTGAGGTCACACAGACCATGACTACAGTGTCTGGCAAGGGTAGGATCAAAGCTTACATATTCTCAAAACTAAACATGTCCGCTGTTCAGGGGTGAGCCTGAAAGCATATTAGCTGGTAGAGCTGAGAAATGCTCTCCAGAGCATGTGCCCTAGAAATATCAGCACATTACTGCATAGCTTTCACAGCCTGATCACACACACTGTCCACTGCCTGTCTCCAAGGCAGACACATCAAAGAGGTGAGGAGGAGGCAAAGAACATCATCCTTGTACCTTCTCTGGAGACAACCCTTTCACAGGGCAGTAGATAGATCTAAGACACTGAGCTTGAATATGACATAGTGCTTTCCCTATTTGCCCAGGGACAAAGGTGCTTTAGGAAAACCACAAATTTTGGGCCATTCAGGGGCATCATTTTCAACACTGAGAATGAAATGAACAGATAACAGAACAGAAGGTTCTCAAAGATAGCTGTGGGAATGAAAATGGGAAAAGGGAAATAGAAAACAAAGGAATCAAACATTTATACATTCCTTACAGGAATCATTCAGTAGTATAGCCTTTGGTTGCTAAAGGTGCCACTAGCTTTTCTGCAATGTCGTTCACAAAAAACAGCACATAAAAAATACTTTGGCTGCACTTTAATTAAAATGACTTAGGTTGATCAGCAACATGCATTTGCGCAGAATGTATGTGCCATCTGGGTAAACTCTCTCTAAGTAAACCTAGATTAGAGCTTGTGGTTCGGTTTTAACTTAAGTGAATTGCCTGTAAATAAATCTAAATACAGTAAATAGTGACCAGAGCATGCTAAGGGTACTTGGTTCATTGTGGGCTGAGCTCCAGAGGAGAGGCTGTCCAGTGATAGCGAACACAATTGAGTTGGATGCCAAGGCATAGCATAGAAGTTTTTGGTGGGAGCTCTGAACAGTTGCCACAGTCAGTCAGACGAGAGGACAGAGCTGGAGAAGGTTTACAACTGTGCATATAGGAAAGACAGTGAGAGTGACAGGTAGTTTTCAGTGAGATGTTCGTGTGTGAGAAGTAGCACGAGGAGATCACTGCAGGTTGTGGGTGTATATGACACAGGAGGGGAATGTGATGCTGAGAGGTGATCCTTGAGATAGAGGTGGTGGTGAACTATAGTGGTTCAGTTTTTGCCAGCACTCCAGTGCAGCAGGGCTAAAATCCACCACATTCCAACTTCCTGTCAGTTCAACAGAAGAATATGTACTTAAATTATCTTTGAGGATTTGTGTATCAAATGGTAATACTGCTGTCATCTGTCAATCCACCCTGGGAATTCTTCATGTCCAGATTGGGAAATACTGCTTAACAGAAGTAGGAGAAGGTGCAGGTCTGGGAAATTTGTAAAAGAATATATTTGTATACACAACAAAGAAAATTAGAATAAAGGGAATACTAGTATTCAGTAAATGAGGACTTGTATTTCTCCTTAAGAGGCCACAGACAGGTAAAATTAGACCCTGTAGCTGTTTCACTATTCAGATAGATTACCTTTATAGTCCCACATAAAAGAATGCAGGTAAAGGAGAAATTAACTATTGAATAAACACCTTCTCTGGGGTTCAAATGTTCACAAATTTTTCCTCCTGTAAATATTGTTTTTGTATCTCAAACCTATGCAAAAAAGAAAACCAATCTCCATCACTCAAAATTATGCTCATTTACAAAACACATACAGAAATGTTCTCTACAACAAATCTCAACATCTTGTCATAAGCAAGGAGGCATCAAAATCCATAATAACAGCATTTATAAGAAAAATATCAATATGGCATCTGGTATTTCAAAGGCAGAAAATGATTCTATTAAATTTCTACTGGTACAAAATGCACTGAACAAAATATCTAAAACCCACAGCAGGTTTTAGCCTCTCACACTGTACCACTGGATGAATTACAGGGAAATTATCACAAAATTCTTTGTAAAAGATGCACTAGGACCTGCTTCACCCTCTCCTGCCTGAGACAACAGCTCTCAAAGAAAAGATTGTGGCTCAAGATGTCACCGATATCCTCCAGCTCGCATCTTATCAGAGCATCTCTGTCATCATTGGGATGTGGGAGTAAAGCTTTAAGGTTTGGTCTTTTTTGCTATGGGTGCCACTGTTCTAGTATTGTCTGATTGTGTGTGTGTAACTAATTTACTTGTGCTACAGGAAGAGCAATAAAAATGGTAAGAAAGAGTGAAATACTCTGATTTTGATTCACATTTTAGATACATAAAAGCAAAACCTAAGAATGACTACAGTGGGTCAGACCCAAGGTTTGTCCACTCCAGCAGAGTTTTTACAGAAACTCTGTACACTCTACCCTGTTTCTACAGAATTGACATTAAGAGATCGCTGAACACAGTTTTTGCTCCTAGGACTGTTGACAATCTCTTCTTCTGGTGTCTTGATTAAAAAAACTCCACAAAGTGTGGCCATAAGTGGATGGTTATTGAATCATAAGAACAGGACAACCATATGTGAAACTTGCTAATAATCTCTCTGCCTTTAATTATTTTAGCTCAGGACCTTATTTCTCTGAATGTAGGCTCCAAGTATTTTGCAATGCTCAGCAGATTTATTTCGATGAGCTTCAGTCATGCCTTGTAAATTTTTAGAATCTACCACATCCTTTGGCAAGGACTTTTGCAAGCAATCTACCTGTTGTGGGAAGAACAGAATGCCGGTGGGAAGTTACAGTGTGAGCCCGCTGGCTGTCAATGCTGTCATGTAATCTGTTGGTAACTCATAAATGGAACTACAGAAGAAAATTTTTTTGAAGTCTGATGATGAACTAGATGATGATGGACATTTTCAGGGGGTAGTCCCTTAGTATGAGAGACATCAGAGGAGAAAGCACGAAAGTGGCTGTTTGCAAACCTTAGGCAGCCTACAGGCAGGACCAGCCTATTGGGTTACTTGCAAGAAGATGGAACTCATGGCAGTTTCTGACCTTCTCAGAATGGGTAGTTCACTGAATATAGCACTGAAGAGGAGCTTGGGAAAAGCTCTATTTCACGTACAACACAAGACAGATACCACTAAGTCAGGGGGAAGCCTGGAAGGTTGTATCTTTGTTCTTTAATCTTTATATAAGTGATCAATCATACAGTTCCTTCTTTTCTACAAGATATGGAATGACTGTGCATTCAGAGAGGAGGCTAGACCAAAGCACCAGCTCCCCTTTTCCCCTTGAAACCTGTGTGAAGGCCCATTTTGCTGCAATAAACTGACCTTTTTTACAGTCAAATACAAATATGGTTATTCACGACACCTACAAATGTTTGTGTCTTAGTGTAACACTCAGCACTGAAGATGGTGACACCAAATCAAGCTAGAGACTGGATTTTTAGATGCATCTGAGATAAAAACATAGCAACTGGTATGGGGTCTTAGACATTTGTACATTTGTAGTAATTAATACTAGTCATTAACCTGGGAGCTACAACAGCTTATGGCATCTGAAAGCCTCCAGTGGTTGCTAATAAATCCAGGCTTTTATACAAGGAACAGAGAAACCATGGAACAGAGGAACAGTAGGATGGATGTGACAAGCAGCAATTTTAACTTATCACCTTGGAGCTTTATTTTTGAAAGCTTTTACTTCCCACTGATTGCAGGCTTCCAATTTTGTGTTGTCATGTCATAAATTACAAAAATTATCTTCCTTTTTTTTTTGCATAGTGCTTCATAGACAAAGTGTCTAAAAAGCTTTTTTTAACAAAATGAGTTAAGTTTTGCTGCCATGGTGATTATAAGACAAATCAGCACCACACAGTAGCCTAGAAATCTAGACACAAACTCAAAATTCTCACTAGCCAAGGTATTTGCTTTAAGTCCTTTCTAACAGGAGGCTTTTACTGAGTATATATTAAGGGGATGGAGGCAGAAGACTGGAGCAGAGAGATAATTTTGAAAAGCAAATCTTTAACCCTTTTCCTGAAAGGAGAAGACTGTGTAGCTTACTAATATGTCTGAGGGAGATCTGAAGGAGAGCACTCCTAGTAGTGAGGTGAATCTCCTCCTCTCAGCAAGGGTGTGAATGAGAAGGCATCACTGTCCTTGAAGTGGCTGTAAGGACAGCACCACTGTGCCGATCATTTAAAAGCTGTCCTGTTTGACCAGGAGCTTCCCCATTTAGCACTGAGGTAGTTTGACTCTTGCATTTATTAACATTTACTGCCACATTTACTGGTCACTGAATTCATATTCTAAATAAGTATTCTAGACCAAAATGTCTACTTGTCTACTTTGCTGACAGTGCATATGCTTGCTCATAACCATCATAAAAAGTCAGTAATGGATGCAAAAGAAATTGTGATGCTAGTAAAAACATTTTCAATATTTAATTAATTATCTCCTATGTATCACCCACAATAAGAGGACAAAGATGTTGTAGGTTAATCAGAGACCTAGAAACATAAAGCCATAAAAAATGCCTTACTCAAACCTGCAACTTTTCCAGAGCAGATATAAAACCAGCAATAAGCTGTTAAGCACCTGACTAAAAGATAAAGTCTTTGCATCAGAAAAAGGTACTGAGATCAAAGATGGAAAGTTTCTGTCATTAATGTCCCCATGGCTGGCTTGAGAAGAGACTCCAGGGACTGAGCAAAACAGACCTCTTCCAGGGTCACAAAGGTGGTCAATTCAAACTGTTCTGTTCCCTATCATGTACGGCATTTAAGATAGGTCATATTTTACAGTCAGTGACATGACAGTCAGTGATATTAAACTATTTCATAGTGATCCATGTGCTGTAAGTTATAATATACTATTTAGAATATTTTAATCACCTAAAGTTCAGGGACCTCAAAGCACATATTAATTAATGCTTATTTTAATTAGCTCTGCCTCAGAGAGAGGAAAAAGATAAAACTGTGCAGCCTTATTAGCACTACACTCCAGATCCATAATTAAACCCAGAACACACAACATAATATGCATCAGGACTTAAAGCAGTGGAAGGTTGGCCACCACCACGGCAGCCTCCTACTCCTGCAACTTTCTTTTTCCTTAACATCACACTTCTTTCCTTCCTGAGTCATTCTGTGAATGTCAGTTTCCACATGGGAAAAGGTAAAAGAATTCTGCACGTCATGGGCGCTCTGTTCTTGCAGTTACAGCATCATCTTCAACGGAATTATTCTATATTCCATTGCACTTGGAAGAATATACTATTATTAAGAGGAAAAATCTTTTTGTGCAGGTATCTTCATAAGCAGTTTTTCCTCTATTTTGCTACCAGCTATGTAGCTGCA
>WEIV01028269.1:70567-96583 GCA_013390005.1 Calyptomena viridis | reverse complement strand
TGAGACCAAAAAACTGTGCAACTAGCATTTAATGGACAACTAACTTTCTAGAAATTGGATCTCCAGCTATGAAAACACCTAAAGGCAAGTACTTAACAAGAATTTTTTACAGAGAACAGTAGCTGTGTGAAGATGATAGATCCCCAAACGTACTCAAAACCTCTCTGAAACCTAACACTCTAACAAATCAATGTCTCTGGAAAATGTGCTCTGTGCAACAGTGAATGAAGCTCCAGTTACACACAGACACAATAATTCACTTTCAGTGGAAAGANAAGAACTGTGACAGATGCATGATGTGGCACCACACAGCATCTGAGATGAGCTTGGGAAGGGTTATAGTGGTTTCCATTCACACCAAGCCCTTTTAAGGTGGTAATCACAGCAGTCACTGGTGCTCTGCTGACAAGAATTCTTGTCTGAATGTGGAGCAGCAGAAGCCACTGCTAAATCCTGATACAAGATACAACTAGTCTGCAGTCCTGTGCCTTGTCGACTGGATTCCTAAAATACCCAGGGGACCCACATTAGTTTCATCCAGGACTATCTAATGCTGCTCCAGCTGTACATGAAGCTAACCAGCAAGGCAGACTTGGAGCTTTGCACTGGTCTTGCCTGTCCATCCTGAGATAATGACACCTGCTGCCTCCACAGACAGCTGTTATTTAAAATATTACACCTCTGGCAGAATAATAAAGAGTAGTGACAAATACCATAATTGTGAAAGATGACTTATACCAGATCTTTATTCTGCTGCTTGAGGACTGGATGCTTGGAAGGGGAAAAAAAAAAACAAACCAAAACAAAAAAACCCAACAACAAACCCTAAATAAAACACCTAAACCGAACAAACAAAAAATAAAAACAAATGAACAAACCCAGTATTTTCCTATATCTGCTGAACATTCTGAACATACCATATTCAGGAGTACCTTTGCAGTGAATTTACTGCCAGATGGAGAAAAGAGCCTCCTTAGTGACCATAAAGCAATAAGAACATACCTTCTTCAGTGTTTGATATCTCCTCATCACCAGTGCTGAATGAATTACATAGACAAAATCAGGAGAGAGATTGTCTTATTTCATGAGCTATTTAAATTTTCTGACAGCCACATTTTCTGAAATCTAACCAAAATGCCAAGATCTACCAAACATCTGACTACTTGCTTTGAACGACTGCTGTGGTGTTATGCAAATATAGCTCTACATGTAATTAATGTGTATTGTGACAAAGCTGCCAGTTGTTAATAGAGTTCTAAACAGAATCTAAAACCATTTTGTTTGTGTACTGTGATTTTCTGTGTATGATCAGACATTGCATGTATATTCTTGGCTGAAACTATAAATAGCATTTAATAAATAGTATGGGAAGTATTGTGTTAGTCTACATTCTGTTCTTTGGCTGTTATGTCCTTTCCTTTAATCTGTTTCTCCAACTTGTGGGTTTTCATACTTCTGGAACAATCAGCTTTGACACAGTGGAAACATTATCTCTTTCCATAGCTGTTTCATACTTAGAAAACAAATGAAGGTTGTATTTGCTGCAGGACTGAACCTTGGTGACCCTCTTTATCGGTCGGATTGCACATTTTCCATTACAAGTGCTTCCTGTTTTCCCAAAGAATGTTACAGCAATAGGAGCATTTCCCCTGTGTGTATTGTTTTCAATGAATCCAGATTAATAGTGAAGGCAAGCATTTCTCCTGCTGCACTGAAGGGACAGACCAAGTCAGGCACAGGATGCCTAAACTGTATGCAGTGTATGGAATTCCTCAGACTGACCTACTCAATTTCTGAGGATTTTCCTCTCCTTTTTATCTGTGTTTTCCTTTCCATCTGTGTTTTCTTCTTTACCTTTCCTTTCCTTTCCTTTCCTTTCCTTTCCTTTCCTTTCCTTTCCTTTCCTTTCCCCTCCATTTTTTACCCTAGAACAGCCTTACATTCTTTGCACAAACATCCTTCTATTAACTGCCTATCATATAAACCCTTAATCTTCTAATGTTGGCCCTAGTTCTGCAGTAAGGAGAATCCCTTTAAAGTACAGAGAAATGCATGCATTTCTCCTAGCACAAAATGTCACCTTCTCTGTATTTGTTTTCCATCAAAAACTTTCCTGGTTGTATCAGGAAAAAACCTCAAATTTCAAACAAACCATTCACCATTGTTGCACTGGATTTGTTTAAACTCCACTTGTAAATGCCATTGATTCATCAATAATAAGCATCCTTGCCTTTTTTTTCTGTTTGTTTGTTTCAGGCAAACATACGATAAACTTTATGCTGAGGAAAGGGGAAGAGTTTAGGAAGCCTTAGACAATAGTGAAAATAATATAAACAGACAATGTTTTCTTTTCATATCAGAATATGTGTATTTGTTGTGACATACTGCATCAGAGATCATTTTGCAATTAGTGATTTTCATTTAAATCAAGAAGTATTTGTTAAATAAAAAGCTAGAACTACAGACAACTAAATGAACTCCCACATATATTGAGCTCTATCACTGCATCTCACTTAATCATGGTGAAATGTGTAAGCTTCCTTAATTAGCATAGCCAAAGTGAACTAAATTTTATTTTACATTGACTTTCTTTGCGTCTTACTTACTCTGTAGTTCTTTTTATCAAAGCTGTGCAGTACAGTAGCATGCACATCTGTTGCACAGAGAACATAATTGATTAATTATTTGCAAGCTTATTCCAAAATAGATCATTCTAATGGATGAAATCTAAATATGCACCAGGTCTGTTAACACATACATTTATCAGTTTGGCTCTATGGATGTAGCAGACTTCATCGGTCCATGGCTAAACAGCACACTACATTGCCACACTATTTGTTTCTCCAGCTGTTCAGTGTGCCCATGCTAACCAAACTCAGTGCTGAAAAAACAGTGCTAAATATTGCTCTTACCAGTGCAGATCCAAAATCTCAAGCTCTCTCTCACAGGCCAGTGCACCTTTCCAACTTTCATCAAAGGTCTCAGAGTAGAAAGTCACAGAAAATTGAAAGAATGCTTGTTGAAAAATGAAACAGAGCAGCTAAAGCTTTAGCAATCTGTCCACCTTTCCATATAAAATCCTGCTTTAATTAAAATGTACTTAAGGTAGCAGGCCTAAGCTTCACATAGCCTATCCCTAATATCCCTGCAGACAGACACAAATTTCAACAGAGTGAGTGAGGAAAACTTCCCTCCAGTTTTTGAAAGAGTAAACCATTTTTTTGCAATCTATTTTCCAGAGACAACAAAAGGGAAACTTTTGGAAATCAGGCTATTCCCAATCTGTTATGCTGCCTAAGGAATGGGGAGGTAAGGAGAGCACAGGAGCACCCAGTGTGACAGCCACGGTTGGTGTGTTTGCTCCTCAAAGCCTTGCCTGTTTCACAGGATGATGTTCATGGAAGGCAGAACATTTGCTAGGGAAATATCTTAATCCCAGTGATCACAGAGAGTGTGGCATATATGCATCACAGCTGGTGTAGTTACGGCCTTCTCATTGAAAATGTAGGTGTCATACTGTTTTAGGATGAAAATGAACATATCAGTGCTTAAATCTGTTGTTGCTATGTTACTCTGTTATGGCCTCATACAATGAGGCATATTTACGTTCATAGGAAGCTCCCCCTGAATAAAGAGGAATATTTCCTATTATGCATCTTATGGATCAGAGAGTGCTGAATTTGCTTTTTACAGCACCTCACATACTGGATTCCAAATATGCTTGGCCTCTATGTCTGTGTCAAACTATGCTTGTGCACCTCAAGGTTTCTTCATTTGACTTGGGAACTATGTATTTTTCTACAAAACTCCTTTTGAAGTTATAATGTGGGAGCATTCAGTCAAGTGCCAACAATTCCTTGCACACTTCTTAGGTTTGATGCTGGCTGCTGGAGGAATTTGTCACCCTTCAGGACTTTGACCAGCAGTCCTACTGCAGTGCTCAGCATGTACAGTAATGTCCCCAATCTTTGGTGTGCCCTTGCACCCAATGAGCCTTCAAATTATTCAGGTTTAGTCCCTTTTTACACTATTCTCCATCCTGTTTCTTGGGGATCAAGGAGGGGAGAGGATGTAACATCCCTGTGCCTTTTTAACAGTTCATCCTGCCAACAATCAGAAAGAGTCTACAAGTGAAAGCAAGGCTAATGGAGAACACCCAGCTGCCTCTTTATTTAAAAGTCCCTGAAATACATACTATATTTAAAATTGTTTATGCTCTGTCACAGCCAAACCTTTCTCTCCCCTCCTCTTTCCTTCTCCCTAGGCAGCCCCTGTGGAAGCTTACAACCCAAATAGGAACCACAGCTGCTGCTGCAAGATCAAGCAAACAATACGGCCCTGTGCAGAAAGCAGTTCCACTGCACAAATTCATATTTTACATCAGCTCAGGAGAACGAAAAAGAAAGAAAAAAGGAGAGGGAGAGGACTGCAGTTAGGGCCATTAATGTTTCATGGAACCTCTCACATCCTTGCTACAGTTGACAGGATAAAAAAGATATAGTCATTAAAATTCAGATAACAGGATACTGCCTTGGTGTTCTTTATATTAAAATTCTGAGCTGAACTATTGCTTTGCAGAAATATATGTTTCTCTGTATTCTCTTACATCAGTGCCTCAGGAAAGACCTAATATTTCAGCATCAGTAACAACAGCCTGTATTGCTCATATAGTGCAGTTTGTTGCCTTATGGGGAAAGTTTTTTATCATATTACAGTCCACATCACTGAAAAGGTGACTGTAGAGCAAGATGTACGTGTAAATTTCAAGGTCATTTTTATTCCCTTTTGTTAACAATAAGTGTTAACAAATGTAAACACTAAAGTTGGAGAAAAAGACTGAAGAGCTCATAGATAAACATTTCCTCTACCCTTGCAAGTTCTAGGAACCATTTTGTAAAAGAGGAGTTTAAGAACTGCAATTGGGACCCACATTTCCACTGTGCTATTCTGCATACAGCAGTGTTATCAAGGTGATAAAGAGGCAATGTAAATAAAAATCAGAATTTCTGAACAGAACTTGAAACTTTAGAAGCTTTAATTTAATCTGCCTTTTATGAAAATATAAAGGTATGGTTTGGGTTTGTTTTTACGCTATTCCCTTATGAAACCTAGGAGAATAAGTAAATGCTTTTTCACCATATTAAAAAACCTTTACATAACATTCCTATTTAGAAGTAAAGAAGATCATGAACCAAGAAAGGGTTTTACAAAACTTATCTGGTGAAAACATTTTTCAGATTTTCCCATCCCTACTTTTTGGAAATTTTAGTTTTTTAATCTCTTTCTTTCCCAAACATAGGGTTTTGGTAGAATACTGTAAAATAGAAGAATTACACACTGTCTATTTACATTTAACTGGAGCTCATAATGATCTCACAAATATAAAGCCTGGGTTGATTCATTACCCTTGTGCTAATCATCACACAACCTAGGCTCAGCATGCCTGGCAGAGATGGCTTTTTTGTAAGAGTATTAATGAAGAAAGGAAAATTTGTCCCATGAAGAATCAAGTGTATTTTTCTAAAAGATATAAAAGGAAATAATAGGGGAAAAAATCAACCAGATTTTTCAGATGTTTGCCCTCCTTTATTAAAAGTAGGATTATTTGTTAGCCTTTGCAGTCTGCTTTGTTTTAGATACGGATATGTACAATATGTCTTGGCATCAGTGGAAATCCTGAACAGATAGCAAAAGGAAAAGATCTTCAGTTTGGTTCCTTGTATGACTCTTTAATTGTACGTTGTCAACAATGAAGAAATGCATGTGCAGCCTTTGTGGTCACTGGCTCTAGGAAAAACATTGGGAACTAAATGTGCACCTTGAAGTTTTCTGCATTTCCTAGTATTACCCTTGATGTACAACACAGCATATTGTAGAGCATGCAACAAATCATATAAATAATCTCTAAACTAACAACAAAGGCAAATAATTTCTGTGACTTATGACTGTTTTCTGATGATGAACACAGTGCATGTCACTGGCTCACAAAGCTTGTGAAAACTAATGACAACCCCTTGATGCATTAAGTTCAAGTAAGAGTGATAAGACAGGTCTTTCTACTCAAGCTATTTACTATCCTCAGAAGAAGCTACATAGTCTTCCTTCCAGCTCTGACCTGGGACCCAGCCCTCATTTAAGAGAATAGACAACTCTTTTGTTCTCACTGCCTATTCAGAGGCTGCTTATTAGAAATTTATTTCCTTAAGTATGTTACAATCTAGCACTAGTACCATTCTAAAAGAGCTGCAATTATTAACATGGCCTCAGATTCATGCAGCCAGTGTACTATTGTTCAAACACTTCAAATCTGATTTAAAGTTCAGCACAAAGTGCAGCATTTTCTCTATATACCTTCCCCTCCCTTTAACTGTTTAGACAAGTTCTGAATTGTAATCAAAGAAATTTATATTCTTTGAAATTCATTTTTCCCTGAAAAAGTGTATTTCAAAACATTTTCAAGCGTGTCTCTGAATATATGAGAGTAATTCCTCAGAGGAAAAAAAAATTGTTTTCCCTTGTGCTATCCATGTTATGTAGTTTGTGCTATTAAAAGGGAAACTAAAGTTTGATAGGACATTCAATGTTTGAATTATTGAGAATGAAAAGCCTATTATTATTAAAATATAAATTTCAGGGGTTTTTTTGGTTCAATACACATTGAAAATAAATTTTAATTTTTTTTCTACGGTGACTTGATATTTCTATGTAACTGTCCTCACTTTACAGCCATGTTCATGAACCAATGTACACTTCAGGTAGGTCAGCATCAGCCTGAAATTCCCTGGAATTTCTATAGAAATAATAGATAATTTTTTGCCAAAACCAAATTAAATTTGACATTAAAAAAAAATTACAGTTTTGTTGTTTTGTGTTTTTTTTCCCATTAAGGAAAAAATAGACTCTTCTTTTCCTCCTGACCTTTTTTGGTTTTGGTCCTTCTCCAAACAAACATGAGAGAGGAGGCCTGAGCCATGAAGGAAGTGCTTGGTCCACGAGTGAAGCTGTCAGGGGTCTGCAGGAGTCTCAGGGCTCCACACCCACCCATAGGGCACAATGACGTCACTGGTATTTTTGGCAGGACCTGCAAAAACTCATGACATACTAATAACTAGTAAGAGGCTGAGACAAGTGTTAGTCACAAAAGGAGGTTTTATCAGTGAATTGAAGTCAATAAATCAATATGTACTATTTTCTCTTCTGGGTGTTTGACAGGCATGAGAGTCTTTGCTATCTTTTTCTGAAAAAGATAACCCTAACTCTAAATGATAGAAAAAAGGATTTTAAAGGGATAACTCTTTAAAATTAATCTATTTTTAGGACACAAAAAATTTTGAACAAGCTGTGCATATTCAGCTGATACTGATGCTTGACTAACAATAATAAAGACATTTCTCTCTGATCATAGGCTACAGATCCCTGGCAGGACTTGTTATTTTCTGTATTTTTGAAACAACAAGTGCTACTCAATAAATATGTTTATTTGGATCTCAGCCTGCACAGAAAGGCACATCCACCAAAAGATTGCCAGAAGACTGCATGGTCTCTGTCCCAGGTGCCTATGTTATAGTCTTCCCATGTCTAAAGTTCCTGGGTGTTTCTTCTGCTCAGGCCAAAGTCTGACCAAATTCCAAAGCAGAAACAAAATGAAGAATGTATTTTAACATTATATATCTATTTCTTTTTTTCAGTGAAATTTCTATTGATTTTTCCATTTTGTCAATTTAAGGGGTTCATTGTGTGGGAGGGGAAAATATCAAAAAAAGTCCAATGCCCCTGCCTCTTATCATGGAACACAAACAAAGCACTGACACTGTGTGCTCAGAAACAGGACTGGCCACTTCCCCAAGTTAAACTTTTCGCTTTGTTTTTCTATGCCCTGGGAAATCCATTAAGAAGTCCCTCAAGATCTGACAGAGTGGAAGAAATCAACGGTGCCTTTTCTATAGGCATCTGCTTGTCAACACCAATATAGGTAGTAAAAAGATAGAAAGGTCAAGTCCTTATGTGTGGTCATGGATCTTGTTGCTATTGGGGCAAACAGAGAGCATTAAGACATGGAAATTGGAGATGAACAGGAAGGGAGAGAAATGCAGTTCAGTCCATAAAATATGTTCCAGTGGAAGACTTGAGACTATGGAAACTATATTTTAAACTATATTTTAAACTATATTTTAAAAGGTCAGAAAAAATCTTCCTGATTACATTTTTTCAAATTAAAACATTGCAAGAGACCAGCATGGATGTCTTGTGGGAAACAAGCTAGATTAGTAAAATAGTGCATATATTAAGTAGATATTTTCTGACATCCCTCATTTCATAACAATGCTGTAGGAGAGGCACATCTCTGTTATAAGCATTCCCACCATATCCACTTGTATTGCCATGGCTTATTCGTGGAAAAGAAAATACAATCTAAATATCTGTAAAACTGATTTCAACTTTTCTATCTGTCTAAAAGAAGATTACAAAATTGCTTGATTACAACAGGTTCCAAGGAACATATATGATTCTTCTGAAAGTGGCAGTTTGTAAGGGACATATAAAAAATAAAACACTATTACAGAACCGGGACACATCCTCATAACCTCTGAAAATATGTTTTGCATGTTGGCTGATTCCTGCAAAGTGTGATGGTAATTTTTTTTTTTTATGTCAACTCTTGCCTGTTCAGTATTGTGTCAAAAATCCTCAGCTTTGGTAAAATAACATTTTCTGAGCATTGCACTGGGCGCTGGCGAGAAGCAGAGTTAAAAGAACCAGACCCTTAAGTTTTCTTCACTCCTGGCAGGGCTGCTTTGCTCAATAGAAGGAGCCTTTGGAGTTGTCTTGTAACACAGTAAATTGGTTGCCTGCCTATGTGCCTGCTGTCCTGCGAGGTCAGTGTGACCAAGGACAATGCCTGCAGGTGTGGCAGCGTACTTGTTGAGCAGACATATCTCACTCCAGGGCCACAGCTCTCCCTAGGCTGCTGCTGTTGATACTGGGAAGCAAAGGAAATGGAAAGGACTCCCACCTATAACACTGGTATAGCTAATCCTTTTTCTTACATTCCTTTGAAATCAAAAGGACAGCAAGTGGTGACATTCAAGTGCTATTCTGTCTGGTTTTAGTACCTTTTCCTTTCAAACAAGAAGGAAGAAAACATAAATGTGGATAAGCAGAAATAAATAGAGTGGTTTGAAAACAGGATGTCTACGTCTCCTAAGTCCCAAAGTCCTTAACTCTGTTCCCTGCTGCTTGCAGATACTATGGCTTGCTTTTGCAGTGATGTGACCTTAGTACCTCTTCTCTCTTGGGCCAACCTGATCACTGTGGCTTCACACACAGCCTGCTGGTCCAAAGGGGCAAGGTAGGCAGCTGAGTACAACACTCAATTTAGCTAAAAGTATCATTTGATCTCTCAGTACCTCAGATACATAGCAGTGTGTGTTTACTTCAGAGACCCCCTAATCAACTTTCCCCAGTAACCCAGCAGTCTGAAAGAGATTTATCTTCCTGTCTCAAGTGCCCGTCTGCCAACTCTAAAGTGCAGCCTGTCCATCTGTGGCTCTCAATATTAGCTTGTTCAGAGAGCCACTTTTTTTGAAAAATACATCAAGACACTAGAGAGAAGGAAAGAGAAAAGTATCTTAAAACCAACAAAATAACCAAACAATGTGTATATATGACTGAGGTCAACAGCAGAATAAATGAAAATGTAAGCATCTGATTTCTTTCCCCAAAGAAAAACAGAAAAAGAAAAAGAAGTATAATCTATTACAACAAATGTCTGATATCCTTACCTTCTTTAGTGGGCAGAATGATACAGCTCTATCTTTCATGAGGAAAAACTGAAATAAAGACCAGCTATTAATTCTTTCTCTAGAGTTTGAAATATCAACACTCTTTCGCCAGCTAAATATTCACCATGGCTGGTCTTCTACCACTGAAGCTGCACTTCAAACGAAGTGTTAAGGGTAACACAGTCACCAGAACCAATTCCTACCAGACTATTCAGCTGTGCTGTCTGTTTGCCTGGAAAACTATCAGAAACTTGGATGGAAAGGTTCCTGCACCAAGTCTATTTGGGGTATGGCCAAGTTCCCTCAATCTAGTTTGATCAGCCCCTCATTAACAGTCCTTTTATAGCTATAGTTATTAGTGTTGAGTGGATTAGGGAGGTGATGGTCTATGTTCATGGAACATAACTGCTAGTCTCAAACCCACATGATGAATTTTAATCACCTAGTCCCAGTATGCTTCCTTTCCAGTCTATCAATTCTGGATTTATCCCCTAAAATTGCTTTCCTTGAGAACTTTACAGCTAGCTAATTGACTTTCTGTTTTTCCTCTTGCACCGTGCATGAATAAGGTCTCTTCAGACTTCTGCTAGCAGCTCTTTCCTTTAATGAAAGTACTGTATTGTATTCATAAAACACCTGGATGAAAGGAAGGTTCACAAAAAACACAATGGTATTTAGAAGAGAAATAATCATTGAACAAATACTGAGCATTATACATCTTTATAAGAGCTCTACTTCATATGAAAATGCCTGAAACCTGTGGCTAAGGAGTACTGGGTTCTATCATATGCTGAAGTGGCAAAGCTTTAAGAAAAATTGACAAGAAGCATATTCTCTTCTCCTTTGTTTCTGTATTTGATTATTTCTGGTACCTGATCCCATAAAATCTTTGATTTTTTTTCCCCTTTGGATTATTTTATGCATAAATTCCCACTTTGCAAATGTTATGGAAGTTAACACCGAGCATTAGAAGAATTTTGATCACAGGTAGATTTGTTTTTTTGTGGTTATTGATAAAGAGGTAAGTGCCCAAGATTACAGGAAGCAGGCTGGGGTTTTCCCACTACGTATAACAGGCTTTTTATGGAGGGGACTTCTCCAGAGAGAAAGGGAACCAAACAGTTAAAGGGCATGATGCTGAAGGCTATCTTGTATCTCCATGTGAATCCAACAATGAAAAACTATGAAAATGCAAATCACTCATTGACAATTACACAGTCATGATTATATTTCAGAGCCAGAGTTGAAGTGCAGAGACGTTCTTCCTGCCCTTCCAAAATTTATTTCACCGAATGTTCATTTTATAGCTTGGACACCATCTCTGTATCCATAAAAGCTGGGCACCACTACCATATTTGGCATCAGACACACCTTGTGTGTGTGTGTTTATTTATATTTTTATGTAAAGTATAAAAAGATTTTTTTTTTCCTGGAACATTGTTCTATATCAGTGTTTTAATTCTCTGACTAAAAAATAGATTTTCCTCGTAGATTTTCTCTGGGCGTTTTTTCCCTTCCATTGATCTCAGCATTTTGTGTGGCATTTGGGCTTTTTACATCTTAGCATGATTCAAAAGAAGAAATTTAAACTGTATGTGATGGAAAAGTGAACAATCGAGAAAATGCTCTGCTGCTTTCCCACAGAGGTTCCCACACTGCAGCTCTGACTGTCTTTTAGCTCTGAAGGAATGGTCAAGCTTTATCTTACTGAAATTTTTTCTGTCATTTCCATTCAAGATGAGATCTGACAGCATTTTAATCTGGGAAAAATTGTACCTCTGGCACTACATTCTCAGTTCAGAACATCTGTGCAAAGGCTTATGAGCCCTACAGGGGCATCTGAATTACTTCTAATGACCACTTAAGTGTCCACCAGTTTTCTGTTACAGCTGTTTTCTCTAAACACCTGAACTGATCATAAGATTTCATGGGAGCTAGATGCTGACAGATTACTTTTTTCCACTGATTTCTTTAAAAAGTAGTATATTTAACAATTAATAACAGTTTGCGATGCATCTGAAGTCAGAAAACTCTTCTATTTACATAGACAAGTGATTGATTTCTTTTTCAAAGAAGGTGGTCACTATGAGGTTCAATATGCAGATACAGCAGAGCTCAGTGGCAGAAAACACCCTTGCTTGCTGTCAAATGGGAGAATGAGCTCTTTCTTGGAAACAATGTTCTGCTCATTGTTGTGTGGGAGACACCCTATTGACCAGGTAAACAAAGAAAACAGACTGATTGGGATAAAGACAGGTATGAAGAAGTTTCCCTGCTCTCCTGCTTCCTAGTCCCTCAGGTATTAGGCAAATAAAGAGGAGGGAGCTGTAAATAGCTCAGATAATGTGGAAATGCATTTGTGCCAGTAAAACACATTTAGGTACATATTTACTTTAAAAAAACAGATCCCCCCCACCTCTCCACCACTGCATCCCCCACAAAAACAGAACAATTTTTAAGCCCTTTTTTTCACTCATGTGTTGCCATTTTAGTAATTAATGTGTCTACCATAGCAACACATTTCAGGCTTGAATGCATATATCTTGGAAACACTCTCAAACAGACAGTTCAGCTACTTATCTTTCCTATATCATATTCACAACAGATGTTTTTCCCCTTGTACAATAATTACTTGTACTCTGTTCCCATTAGGTATTCACTTCAAGAAAAAATACATTATTACTATTTAGTGGCTTTTAGCAGGAGTAGCCTGAAGGACTGTATTTTATGATACATTTCTAATCATTGTATCATGATAAAATGATACAGAACAAGTCCAGAGTTGTGGCTAACCATCTATCTATGGACAGAGTTTTGGCAGGGATTATCCCGATGTTCAATTACTCTTCTAGAAGTCAGCATTGATTTCCTGATCCCCTGCTTTCTGCAGGGACAAGTAAAATCATAACTGAGCTATTTTAGCCTATAAAAGAGTCTCAGGAGGAAGAAAAACACCAAAATGGTCTGTCAAAAACAAATTGGTATTAGTCAACTATTTTCGAGCTCTTGTGCTTCCCCATTGTCAGCAGTCTGAAAGGGCTGCACAGAGATGCCTAACTGCTGCAGTGCTTCTGAACTTCAAATCCCTCCCTTTCCAGCTCTCTCCATCTCCATAAATTTGGGTACATTTATGTCACATCTTTGCTGCCTGTCCCACTGTAAGACCCTAAGTGCCAGATGAAGCTGTTTATGGTGGGATCTTCAGTCATTTTTATGTGGTGTGAATCCTGTAGCGCCTCTGAACTACCAAAGCACGACTAAAGGAAATAGCCCTGACCTAAAATCCTGTACCTGACCCACTCACACCATCGTGTGCAATCCAATGTGCCTCTCATGACTCCACAAACGTCTTCTGCTCTCACACAGACCTCACTGAGCCAAATCTCCCCCCTTACCCTTTGACTGTAGAAGTGGTCCACATCATATGAAGACAATGAAGATTCAAGGGAACAACTGGCTAGAGTTAGTCCTTTAACATGACACACTGGAGGGCAACCACTGTGTTTTAGTGCTTGGCACAGAGCAGCAGTGGAAAACACAGCCATGCTGGTAATGCTGAAAATAAGCATAAGTCACATTTTAGATCTCTGTGGTGGACCCAGCCTTTGCTATTCAGAAAAAGCTCTAAGCCAGAGTCTGACTAAGGGCTGCCCCATGCACTGTTAGAACTGACACAGCAGCTCGAAGCAACCAGAGCTTCTGACTGATGCTACAACAACTGGCTCCCACTGACTCCCACTCTGGAAGACAAATCTTCCCTGGTCTTTTTCCTTCTCCTCCATCTTTTCCACTGTCCTCATCTGGAGTGAAGTCAACTACTCCAGCTGTGACATATTCTGACACTCAGTCATGATAACCCCCTACATTTGTTTTATGGGAAGACCTCAAACAGACTCATCAAATGTTGAGTCTGGGCCTTTTAGTGCCATGTGAGAGGACTATTTTACTCCAGGTCTCAGTTCTGATACAGCCAGTTACCAGGGACTCAGGCTGCTCTTCACTCCTGATTTTTTTCTCAGTCTTAACAAGTGATTAACCCTCCTATTCTTTTGTCTTCCTTTTGTAAACTTTTTTTTAAAACCATAATACAAATGTTTCATTTTCACCTAACGAGCAATGCTTCAGAAATGACTGTCTCTTCCAGCTGGAAACAGAACGTAATCTTTAGCTATTTGGTCTGAAGGAAGTTTATCTCCTGACTGCCACTATCCTTGTTACCACCTGTTGCACGCGGACAGAATGCAGCTTAAAGCCTTCTGTAGTAAATCTGAACAAGTAGTAAATCTGAACAAATAGTAAAACAAGTCTGTCTCTGCAGACAGCCAGCTCTGCTACTTTTTATGATATGTCACATCAGATGTGTAGATTCACTCCAATGAGTGAGTACTAAAAGATGTCTTCAGCATTTCTAAAAGCTTTTGGCTTTGGTAAGACTATTCATAGAAGTATTCCAAACTTTACTTTATGGTTTTGTCTTCACTTGTGTTATTCCAGCCACTGCACTTCATTGTAAAAACACTCAAATATAAAAGTTGTGTTTAAACTGATTCCCAGGCACTGGTCCTTACTGTCAAAGGATTTGGCACTGATTTTTGCCAAATTGCAGCAATCTCCCCAAACAATTCCCAAACACAGTTTATGAACTAATACTAGCTGGAAACTGTTCCTAGTAGCAATATGCATACATCCACCATAGTTTGGAGGCTGAGTACAACAGAGAGGACTGGTCACCGTGTGCAGCTGGGCTCAGAGCCAGAGGATGCTTCAGTGCATGTATAATTTACTAACACAGATGTGGCCAAGGAGCCTGACAGAAAAGCACTTCATTCAGTGCCTTCATCTCACCTGTTTATCTCAGTGCAACACTTCTGTTCTATGCAAGAGCTTGTTCCATCTGACACTCTACACACATAGCCGGCATAAACTTGTCCATGTGAAAATCACACTAAGTTTCTACCAGTCTCAAGGACTGTGGGACCAGCCTCTCTGTTGACCCTACTATCTGGCACTCAACAAGACAAGCAATCAGTGCCAAGTGTTTCAGCATGGTTATCTGTGTGTAGTATCAGGTTCTGAGTTGCACCAACATTAAGAACTCTAGGAAAAAATCACTCATGGTCTTACTTTGCTCTGTCTTCACATTCAGTACATACAATCAGGACATGAACAAGGAGTGAGCAGGATTTCCCTTTACACCCCATTTCAGTGTAGGTACCACAAAGCTACTGGGACAAGCTTGAGTCCCTAATCCTTTTGGCTTGTCGTGCAGCCTTTAGCATCCTTCTTGCTCAGCTTGATGCTGGTGGCACTCATGGTGCACAGCTGCAACAACGGGAAGAGAACTAAGCTCCATTAGTCAAATCCAGACCTATTCTCCAAATGTTTTTATTTAAGTGTTACTTCCCAGAGGAAGTCTGAATCTCTTTTATAACACTCTTTCAGCCAAACATACTCAAGAAGTAATGACATTTCATCCACTTAGTTTTATGCCTTTCTTTTCATGTATTATATAGCAACAGTTCTAAGAAACTGCTGCAGTAAGAGAAATAGAGGAGGAATACTATTGTTAGTCTCTTAACATTTACCTTCAGAAGACAACTTTAGCTTTCTGCAAATGTCTGCTAAAATGTGGTATGAACATTATAGAGAGAAGTCTGTTCAAAAATTCATTTTTCTTCCTTCTTCTTCCCTTGGCCATAAGAAGCTTCCAGTGAGTGCTTTTACCTCAGCTTATTTGTGTAGAGATGTTTCTGCAGCAGCATATATATGAGTCATAGCTTACTTTTATCATGAGGGACTTACGTCAGCATAAAAATGAAAGACCTTACTTGATATTGCTGATTTCTGTAAGAGAAAAGAAGGAAAGCTAAAAGGTTTCTTTCCCTGAAAAAAAAATAAACATGAGCATACTGTTGACATATGTAAAAAAGAGCAAATAAAATGAAAACATGCTCTTTTTCCCTAGAATATCTAAGAGAAGATTGATTAATATGTTAGAACTTACGGAACGGAGGAAAGAAATTTGAAGGGTTGCTAATGTTGGAATAAGCTGTGGCAATTAAAAGTCCCTGAACACATGCAAGAAAAATAGTAGTGACATCATTCAAATGTGCTGCAAGTTCTTTAGGAAAGTTAACTTAGCCTTTGGCCCTCAGATGAAAATCTGCAGTTGCAACTGAAACCTTCACTACATACTGAGTGGAGTACATATCCTGCATGTCTGCAGTCCTAGATACCCTATCCTCATTCCAGGGGATAAAGTCAATGAGACAGATCCACTCTCACTTCAGAGACATGAAACAAATGAGAAAGATGTTCCAGCTCATGGAATATTGCAGACTCCAAAGGAATACCTGTAGATGTCAGAAAATTCCAAGAAAGAAGGCAAACTCAAACTTTGAAATCTGAAAGCCATTTCTGCAGTTTGAGAACTCTTACTGTTCTCTAACTACAAACTGTTACTTGAGTGCCTGTTCTCCTGATGCAAAACAGTGTAGGTCATATAATGGAAATCACCTGACACTTTTCCAAGTGCTTTGGAAATGAGCATATCTTTGGATACAACTCAAGAAAATCAGAAGTTATTTAGCAAGGACTTGGTTGCTAGAAAATATGGTCAAAGGAATAGAATAGATCTTGAAAATTGAGTGTTGATTCAGAAAATACAGACTGGTAGGAATAAATAAAGATGGAAAATTTCCATCTACCTTCATTTCTCACTCTTCACGAGTAGAAAGAACACTCCATATAGTCTTCTCTGAATAAGTGCTTATTCTAGGGCTACTGTCAATGACTACATTATAAAAGGTCACCATTAATTCCCAGAAATATTATGCACCTGGCTCCTGTGACACAGCATCCTACATGGTATAAATAATGACGTTTGTGCTCTGAAGCTAAGAACCCTACTGATAAAGGGTGTTTTTGGCCACCACACAAGATACATTGGGTTCAGTGTGAAAACCTGACAGTCTGCAGGCGAGCAATGTATAATTCAGAGCTCCTCTCTCTGCTCTTTCCTCATTTATTAAGTGAAAGAGAGCAGAATGTGACAAAGGAGACAGGGAAAGAGCTGCTTGTGTCTCTGTATGGAAAAACACATCACTTTAGCCATCGTGTGTTGTTTTCCACAGCTCTCCTACAATACATTTTAAAGACCATAGGTGAGTGTTCGCAAGGCCACTGTCAGGTGACAGGCTTCTATCACTGGAAGAGCTCACACTGTGGCCCTCATGTCAGCTTCTGCAGTTGTAAGCTGAATATATCCACTTAGTATGAACCCTTTTAGTGATAGTAATTCCAAAAGGGAAGTGTGTTAATGGATACTTAAAATACTGCCAAGTCCTTCAAGCATATACTTGGAATATTGGCCAAGAGAGGTGAAAAATGCTTCTTTTAACTAATTTCAGACACATTGCTTTTCATTTTGAGCCTCTGCTTTGAGATGTCTTACCCTCTCTGACCTTGATTTTCTCCAAAATTTCAAAATCATAGATTCAAACAAATCCAGGCCTAAAAAATCCAGGGCGGTTTATGCAAGGACTTCCCAAATGAAACTACTGCTACCTTACAAAGTGTGTAAGATGCAGACAGGAGCTCACTGGGGTAGACTGGCCTCCCAGTCTTCCCTGTCATGTCACATCTTAAAAATCTATCATGATGTGACATAGAGAACTTAAAATAACAACTAATTCCATTTAGAAACAACTCTATTATTCATCACATATTTTCTGGGGTTTGTCCTCTTGTTTTTAATACTGAGGATAGTTGCATAAATATTACAGTGTTTGTTTCTTAAGTAATATTTTCTTGGCAGTTTATCCCTAATATATTGCTGTAACTAAAGCTGTCAATTAACTAATTGGATTCATTTAGCCTTTTTTTCCTGAAAAAGATGTATTTTGGGAGACATGCTTGTTATTCAGGAGGATTTGCTAACATTTTCCTTTTGCAATTTTCTGCACACAGCTTATAATAGGTTTAAAATGCAAATGATACTAACTTATTTTATCTCAAAGTATAGGGTAACCAGACAATTTTTTCTTTCTATCCAATAGAATAGAAGCAATTAATTTCTTAAATTGTTGATTTTTAAGAGGAGGACTAAGGAATAAGACCAGAAGAACTTTTTCAGAAAAAAACCCGAAGTCCTACCATTCAAAAAACAAAGGAGAGAGAAAAGTAAAAGGAATACCATGACGAGCAAGAGAATCTCTAGAAACAAACTTTTCTTCACATTTCTTTGGTGCCCCAGTCTGGGCTCTCACTGATTTTAGTCAGCAGGCTTTGAGTCACTCTAAAAGTTTCTGACATAGCTACATTTGTCATTCTTCCTATTTACCCTGTAAAGTTTACTTTGACCTTTGTATTATAGATTATCTTAGTGTTGGTTTAGCACATTTAGCATCCTTGTCACAAGTCTGCTGCCTGGGTCTTTTACAGGGGAGTTTACTTTCTCAGAGGGGAGTAGATGACATTTTCAGCCAAACAAACTAAATATACAAAAGTAAACAAAAATGTTCTCTCTAAATTTTGATATATCCTGTTAAGTTTTGTTTTCATTTCAAAACCACCAAGCTCAGGTTGGAAGGAGGAGGAGAAAACAGTACTAATGAAAACAACCTATAACCTAACACCATCTCATCCACTAAACCATGGCACTAAGTGCCACATCCAGTCTTTTTTTAAACATTTCCAGGGATGGTGACTCCACCACCCCCCGGGCAGTCCATTCCAATGGCCAATCACTCTTTCTGTGAAGACTTTTTTCCTAACATCCAGTCTAAACTTCCCCTGGTTCACCTTAGGACTGTGTCCTCTCGTTCTGTCACTGGTTGCCTGGAAGAAGAGATCGACCCCCACCTGGCTACAACCTCCTGTCAGGGAGTTGCAGAGAGTGACAAGGTCTCCCCTGAGCCTCCTCTTCTCCCAACTAAACAACCCCAGCTCCCTCAGCCGGTCTTCATAGGGCTTGTGTTCCAGACCCCTCACCAGCTTTGTTGCCCTTCTCTGGACACATTTGAGCATCTCAATGTCTTGAACAGAACAGGTGTGGGTTATCCAAGTCAAATGAAGTAGGAGATAAAACTGGTGATTTGTGTATTTTGCTTGATTTAACAGTGTGATTTCATCAATGGCTAAACTCTTCCATCACTACTCAAAAGTTGCAACCTCTGCTGTCTTTCCTGTGAATTTAAAAACACTAAACTACCACAAACTAGTTAGCTTGAGCAAAGAATATAGTCCTCACAGCTACTACAACACACACCTCTCTTCAGAGAACTGGTCATAGACTGAGATTTACCCTAATTTTTAAAATTAAACCCTAGAATAAAATGAAGATAAAAAAGAAAATTCAAAGCAGATGCAGCAGAAAAGAAAAAGATGGGTGATGTGGAAGAGAAGAGGAAGAAAGAGTGGCTACAAATTTTTCCATTTCTTTTTAGCAACAAGTACAGACAATACTCTGGTGGAGTACCATGTGTTTTGACTACAAATTCAGGAAGGAAGTGAGGAAGAGTTGCATTACAAAAAAAAAAAAAGAAAAATAAAAAAATTATAGTCCAGTTTTGATACCAAAATGATGAATAATTTTCATTACTATGACTTTGATACCTTCTTTTTCCTTTTTTCTGGTGACAATTCAGACTTCAGCAGAAAAGTTCAGAAAGCTAGTATTTACATTTGACTGGGTTTTTTTGCTTTTCAAATATCTTCCTAATACTGAAAAATCCAGGTTTTTGTCGGAAGAAAAAATCTTAATTAAATGGAATTTACTGTTAAATAGTTTTCATGCAAGTCAGTAAGATGGAGTGGAGAAAGTGAGCTAATACTAAAACTGTAGAAAATCACAGTTGACAGAAATTCTCACTTCTATTTACAATTTCACCAGAGACTAAGGACTGAGAAACTACAGGAAACCATTCAATGTCTTGTCTTTCAAAGCAATGTCTTCTTATGGGTATTGATCAGGCTATGTGTGTTTTGGAATTATGAGAGAGAGCTCTGCTCTATTCTGTTCTGCCGTGTTCTTTTGATATAACTTTACTCTTTTGATCTTATGTGCCAAGGCACACTGAAGCACTTTCTAGCATTGTATCTTTGACAACTCTATAGTTGATAGATTATATGGTATTGTATTCTATATCTTTGCTTTGCCTATCAATCAAGTATTTTAGGTGGGCTTTGGGGCAAAGATTCTTACCCAATGGTTTTGCTTATTTATTCTGTAATCACCTTAGAAAAAGATATAAAAATCTATGTTAAAACAACAAATGTATTCCTAACTTGCAACACATCAAGAGCCTGTGTTTGATTGCATTGCAACTTGGGGATCATGCCTTCTATGTGGTAACATCTTCACATTTGAAATGAGCAGAAATACTGAACTCATGTGAGGACACTTTCACTATCGCTACTCAATGTTTTATGTGGTGCACTGTGAGGAGCTAGAAGGTTTTGGTTTCTCTTGTTCCCAGAGAGCAATTTTCACCACAAAAAAACCCACACAAAAGAAAGTAGTCATGGACAAAAAAAGAAAAAAATAACACAACCCACTAAAGCGTTTTCTGACAGTCCTCAAATATCTGCACCTATTCAGTGTGTTCTCTTCAAAGACATTCACAGTGAAGAGAGAATTTTTATTTGACCAGTAGGGAAGAACTAAATGGCCAAATACAACTCAAGAGCACAATTGTTGGAGCATGCATGCAGAGGTATCATATGGATATGATGTGCAGACTTAAATTTTAAAAGCCTACAGAGAAAGGGGTATAGAAAGTTTTATTAGGAAGTAAGGAAAATAAAGAATGCTAAAGTGTGGTTTAAAGGCAATAAGCTGAAGAACACAAAAAATGTGATCAGGATGATACTGGGAGACAAAGACGCAGTGACACTCTCTAAGAATCCCAGGTGTTTATAATGTGATGCTACAAAACCAAATGTTATCTCCTGAATGCTGAGCACCACAGAGATATTTCATGTAAAGCCTAGCTCTAGCAGTAGTGCTGAAAAATACCCCTATCTGGAGAAATTTTAGCCTAATAGTCAAGAATGGAAATTCAAGGACATCATTAAGTTCTTCAGTGACACCTTAAGAAGTCAAACAACATAAAGAGAGATAAAGAACAAAGCAGCAAAAAGTTAACTGCTTTGGTTTGATTTCTGTAAGGACTTCAGAATCCCTAGTCGTATTTCCAGTTATGCCCACACAAATAATGACTGTACTGCATAAGGCCCAGTGTCTTTTCCTTGTCTTTCTCTCTCTCTTTCATTATAAATACTAATTATTTTTAAAATTAAAAGATGCTCTGGACTTGACACCAAATGTTTCGTGTGTCAGGAAAACGTGGGTTAGGGATTTGGAGTTCTGCCCAGTATGAATAATGCAGTAGAGTACTATGGTAGCATGAGCTGTTGGGGAAATCACGGCTGCTGGTCTTCACTGCTTGTCTAGACAAAAATTAGGTGTCAGTATGTTCTCGATGCCTACCAGAGGCTTCAGGAAAGGTACTGCAATATGGATTTCACATGTCATGTTAATTCTGTCAGCATATGTTAAATAACCCTATGTCCCCATTTCTGTTCCCCTCAATCTTTTCATCTATCCTTCATATGCTGAAACTTGTACTATGTTGGCATTTTCTAGCTATAACTTTTGCTCCAGGAAGTTGAAACTAAAACATGGAACAACAACAGGTATTGTAGATATCAAGCTATTTTGACAACAAAACCAGAATCCCACGTATTTGCCCATTAGCATTCACTGCATTTTTTTTTGCTTGCTTAAACTTCCAATACTGTTGTCCAAGGAAAGGGCCGTTAGACTTCAGTAATTTTTTCTGATTTTCAAACAAATACTAAATTCTAAGTGTGTATTAGAATAATTTTATTTTTAGTTCCCCCTCATTTACTGTCTTTGCCTTTTGAAGCAATCCTTAGGTGATATCCCAGCAAAAGCATCCTCCAGCTCCCAAGCACAGCATCACATCTATTCTCTCTGTTGAGGCCACTCTTGCATCCCAATTTCTGCTCTCTGAAACAGTCAAGCTCATCCACCTGCTAAAGGCAAATTAAAGAACATGGGGCTACTGTGTCATGAAGGCCCTACAAGTGAAGTATTAGGGGAAGTGCCAGGTGAATTCTCATAATACAGTTTTCCTCCCACACTCTGAAACACTTCAGTCATTCAGTTTTCACCCTAAAGGAGGAGGAATTCATCCCTCGGTTCTTAGCTACTCTCAAATCTGATCTTAGGGATAAGGGGAAAAGAAAAATATACTGAAGAAAAGTGGCTGAAATTTGGAGAGCAGCAAAGAGGGTAAGAAGATGCTCTCATTTCTATCCTATCATTTCTGCATCAATTATAGCAGGTACATCTCAAATAAAATCATGTACAGTCAGCTAAGCCCTCACTTAGAGAATAAGTGTCATCACCAGATGGGACCAGCAATTCTCTGTTGACTCAACCCTGACTCATTTTTCATTGGGTTTTAACTGACAATGGCTTTGTATCATAGTCATCTGAATGAGGAGTCTCTGTCCTTTCAACTAATCCTCATCATTACAGAGAAGAAAATCACAGGAAAAAGAGGGAAGTGAGAATACTATGGCTAAAATTTGTCTTCTAAGAGAATATTAAGCTTCTGATGGGGCACATTTTCTTTCTTTATGAAGGAGTTTAATGATAGCTTTCAAGAGCAATAAATAAATGCGCTGCTTTGAAAGCATTCTCAAGCTAGTATTGCTTTTCTCCTGCTAAGTCTTCTAATTAAGGCATTTTTCCATTAACTGAGAATGTGAAGTCCTTAAAGCCAGTTTTGAACGAATTCTCTGAACTGGAGTAGGTCCTCGGAAGTGCACCACTCTCAGAGTATCCCCACTTTGCAGTGAATGCACTCGCAAAGGGCAGGATTTCTCTCTCTGACTGTAAATTTCTTCCCTGACAATTTTCTTTCAGGAGTGACCGAGACTCCATCATCAATTTTCTGCTAAAAAAAGAATTGACCTGGGCACTTCAATTTCCACAAGAGCACTGTTAGTAGCATGTAAAAGTTTAAGAATGGATCATTAGTTAAGTTTCCAGCTACCAGATGGTACAGCTTAGTCTAGGTTTCATTTTATGAGTATTGATAGCAACAAAATTCAGAACTAACCTACCTAAAGAAGCTATATAGGCAAAGCAAACTAGTTTATCTCTGTTAATCCTTAATGAGAAAAACTGCCCCATACTATCACATTAAATATTTAAAGCTACCTCCTCATGATAAATTTGCATTAAGTCCAATGTATTACATGTCACTCCTGAGAGTTTGTCAGCAAAATCCAGCAAACGAGTTTGCACTTTCTCATCTATTCTTAGCCTTCTTGTTTATTTATTCTTACATGTACAAAGATGTCTAAAAATCTGAACCCACTCTGTCAACCGGGCTTGTATCTACAGGATACATGCAAAGCTAACTTCAAAATGAATTTTTAATGATTTCTTTTTAAGACTGAGAACAGAATGGATCAAACATTGAATATATTGTAATTTTCCAAGTTCTCCTTGTAGTTTTTTTTGACTCTGAAGTGAAGAAATAAGAGATTTCTCAGTCCTTGGTTTTTCATCTTCAAAAATAGGAAATTCTCCTTGAGACAAGAGTTGTTTTGCTACTGGGTTAAAAAAAAAAATGTATATCCAAAAAACCCCAACCCAAATGCAGTTATTTTCTCTTTTCAGAAATATGAAACACTATAATCATTACTTTATCTGATCTTGAAGCAGCATATTGACTGCCATTTTCTTTAGCAATGGGGTAGAGACAGACCAATTTCTTCTGGTTTAGTTAATATACTTACTTTGGAAAACACAATAATCACCAGAAGCCATATTCTAGATTCCTGGTGATTTCTTGAAACTTTGAAATTGCAGGTGTAAGAAAGTTCTCGTCTCACCTTTCATTGGGTTATGGACAATAATGAAGAACAAGTAAATATCTCCTGGCAATTCTTCTTTGTCTTCCAGCCTGGACCGTATGTGCAAGCAAGACTTTGCAAGCAACATGTTGCCAAAACTTGCTGCCCTGGGTAATATTTAAATTATACACTAATAATAAATTATTTTTAATTTCCTTAGAGATACAGTGTATCTCTGAAAGTACACATGGACATGCAGTGTCAACCACTTATGAATGTTTAACTAGGACATTACCATGCTCATTCGTTTTATATTTTAATGTTAAATGATGTGCATAGAAATCCTCAAAATGGTATAACTTAAAAGTATATATCTTCTAAAGTAAACCAAAACAAAGTCTAAATTATGCCTATGATAAGATTATTTCGTCTTACTTTCCCTTCAGGTTTTTCAAGCTGCCTTGTTTATATAAATCTAATTTTTATTTTCAATGTATTTAAATTTTTTGCAATAGGATTCCCTAGTGAAAAAATGTTTTGAGTTGGAGGGAAGAGGCTCTATTCTGGTGTTTTATTTCTAAACAAACAAAAGAGTAAGAGAAATGTGGGTTTTTTTCAACTTCCTGAGTTTTCGGGTGGATGATTTCATGTGTGGAGGTTTTTTTTAAACTTGCTAATAAATACACAGAAATGCACAAAAACATCCTACAGTGAATAGTTGATTGAACTAGCCCGTCACTTATTGTAAAAATGAGTCTAGCTACAGGAAACTGCTGAATTTGTAAATGAGGGATTATCAAGTTAGTAATTATGATTTCAAGCAAAAGAAACAAAGAACAATTTCCTAGTGTCTTGGAACCCAAAAATAAAATATTTAGATAATATAAATTCAAATAAATTTCTCTGGGTTTACTGTCGCTATAAAAATTCTGCTTTTGTATCAGTTTGAAAATACTTCAGTGGAAGTTAAATACAATGAGAAATGAGAAATCAGTTACTTTCTTAAGGGTCTCAAAGGGCAAACCATGATTTTGCTTAAGGAAGGAAACTCGGAGGGGAGATGGAAAAGGCAAAGAAATATTTTGAAGCAAGGTATCTGGAATAGAATGTTCCAGATGTCTTCTTAAAAGTCATTTTGTCAGAAAAATGAGTGATATTTAAGGACTGTTTACTATTTAATTGATACTTCATAACTGTGCATTCCTCTATGGAATGCAATCAGTTCAGAAATACAAAGACATTGACTTAGGACTGGAGTTAGGAAAGGACAGAGAAACAGTGCAATGAGATTAATATCTCTCTCTATGCAAATCCAGATATTTAAGTTCTTTAATGTTAGAATTTCTTTTTCCAACTCCCCATGATAGCAAATGTCAATAGGAGGTTTAATGAAAGAAACCGAAGCCCAGAGAGGTCAAGGTGAGAGGAACTTTACAGAGCTGCTGATATTTAGAATTTCTAGACTCCAAGATTAAGCTACCCCATGGTTCTCCAAAAGGCAGAAAAAACCAGCATCCACAAAAGCTCCACAGCACTGCTCCATAGCCATTCCACCAACTTTCTGAAGCAGGACAAACAATATTTATTTGATGTTAGTAGGATAATATGCAATGATGTTTTTCCCAGACTGACATTTTATAACTTTGGTTTATAAGATTTCTAACAATTCTGTAGGGATACATGACAAGGTGAACTAACAAAATGCTTAAGCAAAGCAGTCTCTGACAGAAATGTGGCAGTTTATGATAGAGTGGCTAAACCAAAACATGTTTAACTGTTGGCGGGCTTGTAACTAACAGAGATGCAGGAAAAGGAAATCCATATACGGACAAAGCCTTCACCAGAACAGGACAATGGAAACACACCATGTTTGGGACAGCGTGTAGACACAGCGTGACCATGTCTGTGATTGGACGAGGGAGCTCGTGCAGAGATTGTGAACAGATGACTGGTTAGGAACTGACCTTGGGGGAACCTATGACTAGAATTATAGATATCTCACAGGAATAAACACTTAGAAAACATAAGGTATTTTAGAGTATAAAAAGGGGAAACCTGAGGATTGAATTAGTTGAACCCTTGCCATTCAGTGCTGCTTTCAGAGAACAATATATTTTATATTTTCTACTAGAGTCTCATAATTCAGGAGATGTACAAGAGTCAAAAGAAAAACTACAGAAATTCCTAATATTAGAACCAGGGGGAAATACTGAATCGCACAGGATCACACTTTTGTAACTATTTGGTATTACAGACCCTTACCTTCTGACCAAGACTTTCCACAGCATTTGGAAGTAAACAAGTCTGTAAAGTGAAGGTGCTGAACCATGTACACCCC
>WEIV01028269.1:3364-66240 GCA_013390005.1 Calyptomena viridis | reverse complement strand
TCCCTGCCTTCTTTATTGTGGTTTGGTTCAGGTTTTCTTCTACCTTGAATGTGTTTCCACCTCATTAGCTGTCGTATTTTGTTCTCAGGCTCAATAATCTCTCCACTGCTGAAAATAAGCATCTTATTTTGGGGTCATGAGTAACATCTGCAGCCCCCTCCCTTTTCTAGATATATATATATCACTGACAAGGTTTTTGCTCTTCTTTTGCCACATTAGTGTCCACTTCAATATGATGAAGTAATTAAAATCCTGTCCTTACTTTCTATGATGCAGCTAAATTTCCTGGTTAGATCGCTCTGCATTACTTTAACTCATAACTCATGATTTCTATTTCAGTGATTTCATAACCCTTCTGAACACACAGCCCTTTGCCTTGAAGGCTTTTTCTGTTGTTCCCAAAATAAACTGCAGATGACTTTTCTACCTGTAACTTGAGGACACTGCTAGTATTTAAATGCTTTAGAGAAGCTGATATTTTTTCAAAGCTTTTTTGAACTAAAGAGCTTTAATGCACTGGGCACTTCCCTAGGTCTTTTAATCATTCCTCTGTTCCCCAACAGTGATGCCACAGACCCTCAACTACTTAGCCCTATAATAACAGAGAAATCCCAAAGAGTCCTCAAATATCCTTCTTAATTCTCTTAATTTGTTGTTCTTAACCTGTGACTAAGGCAGGCACTTGGTTGTGTCAGGCACATCTACCACCCCACAAGTTCAGATGTTCCCTCCTCAGCTCCTTGAAAGTTTCTCTGCCATTTATATGCTGCCTTCCCAGCTACAACTGCCTGCTACTTGCCAGACAGATTGTTTTCTCCTTGGTCCTCTCTCTTTCCATGCAGCTCTTACAATGGCCCCTAAAATATTTTCCTCTTGTCCTAAAATATTTTACTCCTGTCTCTGAGCTGTCAGCTTACAAATTCCCATCTCCCATAGAAGCTGTCCCTGCTCCCAGTCATCCCTGCTTACATGCTGCCTTGGGTGGGGAGAGCAGGGCACCTCATTTTTGGCAGCTCCCCTTCAAAGGGCATTTTCTCAGCATTCTGGTGCTGGATTTCCAATTCAATCATACTTACTTACAGATCTATTTTCATCCTCCTGTTTAATTAACTTGTATATTTCATAACAATTTCAGTACAACTGTAACTTTACTATCCTCTCCTTAAGCAGTTTGAGTCCAGAAATGTTGTTTTCAACTATGCTTTGCCATCTTGCTTCCATCCCATTATAAACATGAAGTGCTTTTTTGAACATCTTTTTCTGCTGCTCCTGTTTTGTACAGGTCCTTCAATTATGACATTGCAATTAAACCCTTTATTCCACCATATTTTGTCATCCCAGATATCCACCTTCATGTTCTGCACCCCAGAAGCTCCTGTTTCTCCACTTTTGACCACACTCCTTTCATTAAGATTGACATTGCCGTGCTGGCTCATTAATCACCCTATTCTCTTTTCAGTATTTGGTATCACACTTTCACCAGCTACATCATTTATGCTACTACAGTTCTCATTATTTTTATTACCTCATTCTTCCCTTTTGTTTACCATACTTTCATTTATTTTTGTTTTTTTTTTTTTCCATTTTCTTTTGTATTAAAAAAACCTGGAAGGCATTGGTGTTTCAGGCCCAACTAATATAGAGAACACCTCTTACATCACCTATCCTGATTGCTGTATTCATGAGGTTAAATATGGAGTTCAAGTGTTAATAAAAGTGGTATATGATTCCAAAAATTCAGAAGTGCTTTGGCACTAATTTATATATTCCCATTTTCCTAAAAGAGATTACTTGATAGAATAAATTATCTACTTTCTTTTTTTTTTTTTAATAATAATGTGTATTTTTGACAGCAATAGTAAAAATACATGTTAAATTTTTTCTGTGAGTCATTTTAAACAGCCACTGCCAGGGACAATGTTAGTTGTGCCTTGCACTATGTCACTCTTGAACTCTCCTTGGAACAGTGAAAGTGCTTAAGGAAGCTAGATTTTTCTCTTTAACTTGTCTTCTAGCTCCAAGAAAATTTAATATGATCACCTAAAAGAGACAAAGAGGTGCATAGAACATTTTTCTTGCATGATTTTTGAAAGCATTTCCTTTCCTTCTATCTCTTCCACCACAAAAAATATGCATGTGTTATATCTCTTTTCTACCTTGTCTCAGAAATCAAAGCTGTTACCCATCTAAACTGGAGCACAAGTAACATGAGATAGACACACAGGCTGAAAACCAACAGGTCATGTAGACTGGGTAACAAAAGTGAAAGGGCTGATAACTTGCACTTCAAATCACGATCAAATAGATTTTTTCCAAAAACAAATTATGATCATTTTGTAGGAAATTGCTATCTGTGGATTGAGGAGACCTACAAAATGCAATTTCAAAAATTCAGTAGTGCTAATACAAAAACTGCTAAGGAAATTCATGTGATTTTTGAAGCTCTTGGTGAGATTTCTATGCTCACATGAAAGTTGAAAGAAAACCTGGAACATTAAATATTTGTTCTGGAAAGTCTTCAGAGACTACAGCTGAAAAGGTTTGTCTGTGCCTATTACTACTATATTTAAAGATAAGCAGTGGACACATGAAAAAATCATAAACCTTACCTTTCGCTGACTTTGAGATTTCTGGATACATATGTTGTGATGACATATCCTTCCTTTGAGGGCCACAGTCAAAACTAATAAAAGAAAAATAGAAAAGAAGTCGGTTTTCTCAAAGCAGTTTTTCTTTATAAATTCTCCCGCTTTTCCAGGTGTGTTTCCTTTTGACTCATGCAGGTGACCTGCTGATGCCCCTTGTTCTTCATGTTAATGGAAATTGCTAGGTGATAAAATCACAAAGTAAAGAAGATGGAGTGAGGACCCTTTTTGCATGAGCACGTATTGTTTTACCTATCAAAGGCAACAGAATCACTATTTTCTCACAATGTTAGATTTTGTTGCTAATCAAAGTTATCTGCAGAAACAGATCAATGAGAAAACACAGGGAACTGCAGAAATGTTTGATATCAGTTTGAAACTCATAAATGGTTTAATTATTTGGTAAAAATAAGGGAGGCCTTCCTTATATAAGGGAGGTTAATTCAAGAAAATAATACTGTCTTCAAGGAAGAAAAATAAAATTGTCTTTTTCAAGTCTAACAACTGGAAAAACCTGTGAAATGTTAGAGATATTTCATCTTCATTTTGTGTATATCCAAACAAGCTGAACAAAATTAATGCACAAATATAGAGAAACTCTTTTGGTCCTAGGATGGTATCCCGAAAGACATTTTAATATAAAAAGGAATACATTTGATATATCAACTAATTTTTGTGATTTTTTTTAGAGATGATGTGGGTATTGCCAGAAGTCTATATTCCACTAAAAAATAGCAGCAAAGCACTGATGATTGTCAGTATATAACTACATTTTACCATATCAGCCCTTTCCAGAAATTCAAACAGGTATTCATGTAATTGTCTTTTTGCCCTTGTATCAGAAATAGTAAAAATTTTGCCTTTCCCAGCTCTTATTTTAATGCATTATGTAGCTTCTCAACCAACAGAATTGTAGTTCAGCTCTGACAGTATGAGTTCACACTGCAGGAAGGCTTCTGTGCCAGGGCTGCCTCAGCCACAATGCAGTATTTTCCTCCCTGAAGACCTCATATCTGTGAGTGCAAATTGGATAGATAAACTCCTTACCATGGCCATGGCGAAACTCATGAATGCTTGACAAGGATGGATTCTCCACCACAATACACAGAAATTACAGACTGCAATAGCTGTTCCGTTACTTGTCAAGTCTTTGGTATAGGGAACAGTTTGCATCTTACACTTTCCCAGGAAAGACAGACCTGTTTTAATTCTACCCAGGTTTTACATACAAAGCGGAAATGTTTTATTTATTTTACAAAAAGTCTTGCAAGTGACAACAAAATAAAAGTGAAGCAGCTTTCATTGGCACAGCGCTAAGACAGGGTGGAATCCAGTCACAGGTTGCTTCCTACCATCAAGAGGGGATTTTTGGAAGGAAATGCAAGTGAACATGGATTTTTCAGCAGGAAATACAATTCCATTCAGAATCTATGGGTTATCTATTTACATGAGAGCATGTATTTCATAAACTGGCTTGTTGCTTTGTGACCAATTACTCTGGGATTTATGTTAGCGCTGTTTTATAAGTACTGCAGAAGGAAAACATTTTAGAATTGAACTATACTCATCTCTTTCAGGAAACATTTTTATTTAGCCTTTTCTACAGGGATTAGTTATAAAACAAAAAACTATTTTATGTGCCTGCTTAGGTGTGGATCAATAAAACTTACTTTCATAGCCATTGTGTTGATGCAGTAGAGACTGCTGAATTTGCCTCACTCTATCTGCAATCCTTACCATTTAATTCAGGAAACTCCATCTTGCTGTAAACTCTAATGTTACTGGATAGGGATTTAAGTGAGCATACACAATACAATGAACTCAACATACAGAAAACTGTACTCTGAATGTTGGATTTGTTTGATTTAAAATCAATATATCAAATAAAAAAAAAAAATGAAAGCACAGTACTACACCAGTTTCTTTGAAATGCTCTATTTGTACAGACTCCTGGCATGCCATTCCTGTGGCTCCCAAGTGATACTGGCAGAGGCTGGGACAAGGAAGCATCCCTGCCTGTGGCACCTGCACCTCTGCAATCACAGTCACCATTCCCAGTCTGAATGGGATACTGTCACACATGCACCTCCATAAAAAATATTGATATTTCCTTACTGAGGATAATACTGTAGTGCTGCCTCTTTTACCAAGAGATATGAGAAACAAGTGGAAAAACTGGGAAAATTCTGACTTTATCACTGCCATGGTTTTGGTTTGTGATTATGTTTTGTGAGAGCTTCCTTTTCTCATTTCTCCTAAAAGAAGGAAATAAATAAATAATACAAATAAACTGTGACAAAATATAAAAAACCTGCTCAGGTGGAACTATTTACACCCCTCCAGCTCTATTCTTTCCACCCTAAAAAGCTACACCTGTCCCTTACTCTCAAGGAAGTCACAGGGCAAGACAGCAATGTCATCAGAAAGCAGCACCCCACTGAAACTAAAGAAAATAATTTTAGAAATCACCTTTATCATGGAAACTCTTAATTTACTTTGCCTGTAGCTCTCACCACATACAAAGGTACAACTCTTATTTAAAGAGAAGAAAAGTAAACTCTTGGAAAAATTCATACATTGCAGAGGTGATGAAATAGCTGTCACAGCCAGGGTAGTGTAAATATAAGTTGAGTAGTAAAGGTGAGTGATATTTAAAAAAAAGCAAAAAAAAAAACAAAAGGCACCATTAATAGCCTCAGCCAAAGCAAAACCAAATGAAAAATTCCTGCAGTACCTCAATTTTCTGTAAATGACTGTGGTAATAAAAGATGCTGAGAGAATAAAATCAGAAGAAATAGAATATTCAAGTCAGAAACATTTCTAAATATTCACTAATATGTTTGAAAAGTTTCCAGAATATGCAAGTGGCTATTGAAGCAGTGCAAATCTATTTGCGTGTTGCTAATATAGAGACAGTCATGTTCATGGCAGATGTCATGTTCATGTCAGTCATACCTTACATGCCCCAAAAGAGATATATTGCCCAATTAAACAACAAAAAAAAAAAGGCATTTAGGGCAACTCTCGGGTCACATCTGGCTAAGAGCAGCTGTGTTGAAACAAAGGTAAACAAGTTCCCTTGTTATGTAAGCAACATCAATCTCCCCTGAAACATTAGAATAGAAAATTTATTAAATTAATTGTGGTTTGGTTTGCTCTCTCTTCTCCTTGAAAAGATATGAATTCATTTAGCATGTAGGAATTATTTTCAGGTTGGCCTAGGGATTTTTTCCTGCCTTATTTAGCCTAATGTAAGATGTAAGGACTGGATCATTAAAGTAAAGTAAATATTTCCACTGCCTACAAATGTGATAAAGGAAAGAAAAAAATCAATGAAAGTATGAAGCTAAAACTAGGACAGAGAAAGCAGCCAAGTTAAAAATGAGTCTGATCATTGCATTTCCTAAAAGGTACATAAACAAACTTTTACTTAGCTGCTACTATTAAACTAAGAATGACAAGCTACGGTAAAGACTCTATCATATAACTAGAATGATAGAGTTAAAAATTAAACTTTGCTGTTCAAAGTTTACTAGCAGGGCTAGTACTGCACACACCAAATCTCCATTTCTGCAGTGTGTTCTACAGGGTTCTGGAGTTGGAACACCAGGGCAAGCAAGGGATGTTTGAGGTATTGTGGATTTCTCTGTTTACTGAAGAATTCATTACAGAAGGGCTACAGCAGCCAGAAGTTTTATTGAAAAGTATAAAGCTCTGGCAATGTTGGCTGGCTATGCTAAAACAACCTCTTCAACTTTGTACAGCCAAAGGATGAGAAATAATTCAGAGCTTCTACCCCACCTCCTTTCTTGGGCTTGTATATGAAAAATCTAGGATTGGAGGAGAAACGGGGGTTTATTTTTTCCATGTTCTAGCTGCCCAGTAGAATTTTCTGAATTCTTTCTATCCCCAGTAAGAGAGGAATGGAATAGTTGGCTTCATATAATTGGTCTAATTTCTGATGGTCCCCCTTTCCAGTACAAAGTAGGTGCAAGATGAGTAAACCCCTTAGATATTCTGGAGATAAGGATTGCAGAAAAGACAAAAATATCAATTTCTTTAACTGGAAGTTTGACAGCAGATGAGGGGGTCAGAATACTGGTCAGAGATGGCTCAGGGATTTGGGAATCCAGCCTCAAGGATTGCTTTAATTGACAGATGTATTCAGTTATGAAAATATACAGTTTGCTTTCACTGACACACAGTTGTCTTTTTTTCACCATAAACAGCTACTTAAAAAGAAGCAGAAGACAGCAGATGAACTTGTTAGTATGTGTTAATTAAATGCCTGCAATCTCTTAATTTACCATATTTAAAGGTTTAGAAATACAAAGGCAAAACATAAAATTGATGGACAAGGCTAGGTCAGAGAACTAAAAACATAAAGTACAACTGAAACCAAGTCTACAGCATTTACTGCTCAAGAGCTGCTTCAGGCTGTGTCCAGAAACAAGAAACCTGAATGTCTTCTGACAGAAGGATGTGAGTCAGGGCTTTCAAAACATCTTCACAAAATGCCTCCTTTCCTCCTTAAACTTGCCATAAGCTGCTTTCTTTCTCCTACAGTCATCTGCAAATCTCCTCCCCTTAGTAAAAAGAAGAAAACAGAAATTTGAGGTCGTACTTTGCCTTTGGCTAGAATGAGAAAAACACTTGATAGTAGAAAACCTTAATTTTTAATCATTATAATTTGTAATTATTATGGCCACATAATAATGTATCCCTACACATTCACATGAAATAGGAATTATTGGGAAAAGACTGGAGGGCAGATGCCACCAGCCTAACAGGTCAACAAAATCAGCTAGTAATTAAAGTTGTCTAAAGAACTCATTCTTTCTGATTTCTTTTCAGCAACTTGAAAAGACAACACAGAGGGGGTCCGTCCTTTAAATTCAATGATATTTGTCGAATCCATTTGTAAATATTAGTTCGGTTAAAACAACACAAAAGTTATAAAATGTAATTAAGTTCTGTATAGATTTCGCTTTCATGGAAGACTAAGAACAGTGAGAAAGAAATGATGTTATTCTTTTTCTAGAGCTCATAGGAACCACTAGTGATTTCAAAATCCCACGACTCATCAGCTGCAATTAAAACAATTGCAATGACAGTGACCCCAGAAGAAGAAAAAATATAATTACATAGGCAGCAAGTAATACAGAGAGATGAAGTTGGAATACAGATGTTACTGGCTCATGGGATACCCAAAACAATAATTCTCCTGCTAGTGTATTTCTGAGTACCTCCTAGTACGGAGGTGCAGCACTGATGGCTGGCCAGAAAACAGCAATTCCAATGCACTGCACATCTCTGACTAAGGATTTGAGTTCTGCTTTGGAAAAAGCCATCTATGCAGGCTGCATCTGGAGGGAAAGTAAACACAGCCCAGAAGCACAGATCCTGCCAGCAGGTGAACCATGTGCTGCATACAGCCAGCCTTAGGGTTTTGAACATTTCAGATTATTCATTTATTTACATAATATTTTTAGTAATAATGGGCAAGGACATCCTAGCTCCAACAAAACAGCTTCCACTGGATAAAAACAGCTTTGGACAATTGTTTTTGTTGCACTCCTGATGTGCAGCTACTTTGGTTAATTGGGGAAATGAGCAAACTTTTCAATATTAAAGAAGAGTACAATTGAATTAAAAAAAAAGTCTGTATATCAACATCTGTCTATTACTCTCGGTAAAACCTCCTTTTCCATTTTCTCCCTCAAAATATTTGCTTTCCACATCTTGTGCAGAATCATTTTCCTCTCTTCACTTGCTGGTTACTTACAGCATAGGCTTTGATACTATAAAGTATCATTATCTTTTTCACTGGTTGGACAGGTTATCTGAATTTGCATCATTCTGCCTTCTTCCTCCAGTCTCATGTTTGTAGCTTCTTTTCTCAGAAACCTGACAGCATCATTCCTTTCTTCCTTGATGGGATAGTTATGCCACATGGGCATTTTTTAGTTTCCAGCTAGGCCTCCAGTTAGAATGATTGTTCTTTTAATACACAGAAACAGGCAGAAGAGCCATTCAAAATGGCTACTTCCCATTTAGGGCATAACTTATTAAAAAAAAAATCACCCAGTTAGATAACTTTGTGCCTGAAAGAGCTTGGAAAAATGCCTTCTAAAAGTCACTGCCATGTTTACAAAATTCTACTGTTCAGCAAACTTGACTTATTCAACCAGAGCAAGTCAGCTGGCAGAGCTAGTCCTATGTTGGGATGCAATGTTAGGCAGCTCACAACTTAAAGAGAACTTGTGATACAAAAATCATTCTCCCTAATCCTTTTCTCTATCCTTCAGCAGTAATTGTTAAGCTCAGCTGAGCCTACCTGTTTGCAGGGAAACCTGACTTGATTAAAACATTCTCTCCATTCCATGTCTCCCCATCTATTTACTTGACATGTTTTGGGAGGTTCCAGAGTGAACTGACCTGTGAAGTCAGCTTCCAAGACTACAAGCTTGAAAGAGAAGCTGGTAGTCACACTTAAAGACAAAAAAGTGTGAGAGAATCTCTAATGTTCAATTGTATGGTTTTATTTAGTTTATCTTTTTGTTTTCCTTCTATGTTAAATTTGATACTTGCCTTTCTAGTTTGGCCTGCATAATCTTAATTGCTGGTGGTAAGCAATGAAATAAGAGAACTTAAGACTGTTTTAAAGATTTTAGGCTGGAAATTAGGAAATAAATAAAACCGTTGTATATTATGGACATCTGATATAAAAAATAGTGAGAGACAAATCATTTTCTGAGCACAAAACTAGACAATAAATCATGAGTAATACAAAGACTTCACGAAAATGAATTCTGGGAAAGAAACAATGTATTTCTCCCTGTTGATGTTTGTTGTGGTTTAGATCACTGTTTGAATGTTGATCTTGACATGTCAGACACTGATTGCTAACTCATGTAAAGATTCTTCTCTGACACCTTTCTAAGTAATCTGATAGCTGAATGTCTAAGTGGGTATTTTAAAAAATGCTTCTAAATTCCTCACTCACCAATAGTTTTGAAATCTCAAACTAGACCAGAGAAACTGAAAGCTTTTCCTGGTACTTATAGACAAGATGTTTCAACTAGATCAAACTTTGTGTAAGCAAAAAAACAGTCGATGAGTCAAACACTCATGAGGTCCAAAACGGTCTTTGTTTTCCTAGTCTATTTTATATGGTACATGTACAGATACTGTGGTGACAGATGGCAAAACAAAATCCTAAAACAGGTAGTCCCATAGTTCCTTGATACCTCAAGGCAGTCATGTAAAGCAGCAACACCCTTAACACCTACATCTTTAAATTCTTTTTCGTTTCCAGGTAAGACCTGCATCTATCAGCAGGAAGAAAATTCCTTTTTCAAGCCCATGTTGTGTCCATCAGCATGCAGCAAAGGAAAAGGAAAAAATCTTACAGTTAGTTTTGTCTTTACAAATCTCTCCATTTGGAAGACACATTCCAGTTCCTAATGAGAGTGCTCTGGTAAAAACTGAATGGGGAACAGAGGGAATGAAAAAGGGGATTACACAAGAAGAGAAGGGACATAATGGCATCCATCCCCTGCCAGATGCCATGCCAGATTTTGGCTCTCTGTTATTCAAGCTTAAAACTCTCCTTGCTTGGTACTCAATGACACATCCTGAATATTGTGCATAAAAAAGCAGGAAAATGTTCCGTTAGACTATAATGGAGACTACAAAGCAGAAAAAAGAAAGCTTGTGGCACACACACAGAGAAGAAAGGCCACTGTAATTTTACTGGATATTGATCAATGAAAAAAAAAAAAAAAACCAAATCAGAAAGATTTAGCTACTTTGAAGCTGGCCATTTTGTTAGCTTTTGACTTATCTGTAGCTGTATATCCTAATCAGGAATGACAACGGAATTTTTAGCTAGTATTTATGCACTTACTTGCAGGAAAAGTCTCCATATTTATTTGTATAACGAAAGAGATGTTGCTTTTAGATACAGTTAGATAATTTTTTCCTATGAATTAGTGGACTTTCTAAATGCAGAAGAAAAACAAAAAGGATGATTATGGTGGTAGTAGAAGTGATGAGTATGGTGGTTGAGTATGATGGTATGAAGATACTAAGATGGTGGTATGAAGATACTAAAGAAGGGAAAAACTGAACAAGATTCCTAATGAGGAAGAAATCACGTTTCTTTACTTTGGATTAGGAAAAAACTTTTTTTTTCCTATGGACATTGAACAAGGAATCAGTCTCCAGCTTCAAGAATATACTGTGTAGGGAATTGCTTCTTCCCTCCTTCTCTTTTTTGTGAGAAGCTGCAGTGGTCTCCTAGAGTTCAGATGACCTGCAAAGCATTGGACACATCTTTCTGAAAACCGTGTTTACAATTCATCAGTTTGCCCTGCTCTAGCAGTACTTCCAATTTGAACTGAAACCGCCTTGTTCAAAACATGTATCAGCTCAGCACTTATTGAAGAGGAGGGGAGAAAACCTTCATTTTCATACACCAGGTAGAAAGTAGGCAGAGGAAAAGAATGATAGCAGCAAGCACAGCACTGGCATATAAAAAATAGCAGACCTAGATTCTCTCTCTGTAAAAGTGCTATTGGTACAGGAATCACTTGGTTTTCCCAAGGCAGACATGTAAAATATGATAAGGAATATTGGCTTTTCTGTTTGACTGCAGGAAACATATCCTGAATACAAGTCAGCTGCCTGGCACAATAGAACAGCTGGGTAAATTCTTTTTGGCCTGCAAAGCTTTTATATTAAAAAATCTATCTAAATTGAAGAAAATTTCAGATCAGTAAAGCAAAGTTTGTATACCACTAACACTTTCAGGGCTCATTTCACTTCTGTGCTCTGGTTAATGTTACTGTGACACTGGTATTAGCCAGAAAGGAAATACATAAGGCTGAGGCAGATGCCCTGCTGCTGCTCTGTTATGCATTTTGGCAGAGAAAGTATGCTGCCAGCTACACTCCAGCATCACTGGCTATGGATCAGCAGTGGGGCATAGCATTGAACAAGCTTATTCTAAAAGCTCACATCCAGCAAAATACTTGAAACACTGCTCTTGTTTAAAGCACAGAAAAACTTTGCCAAGCCGAACCTCCTCGCTGCCCCAAGCAGAGCTCAGCACCACAGGAGACCCTGCCCAGGCCAGGGTAACCACAGGGCAGACATCTACTTCCCATCAATGTCCAGGCCAAAGTTTGTCTGCAGAGATGTCATCCTTGGTTTAGAAGATATAAGACACAATCTACAGTTAATGATGATGCTGGACTTTGGCTGAAGACACCTTTTCTTCTGCAGCACCACCAGATTGCCACCTAGTGTTACAAAGGTGATGCCTCTACTTTCTGTCATTAACTTGGCCCGTCAAATCCTCTTTTCATTGACTATTCTGAGTTTTACAGCAACTTCTGTAGTTGAAAATCTCACAAACATTGCCTCATTAAGCTGCACAGCTCCCATTTCAGCTAAATAATGGTTATTATCCTCTATTTAGAACCTAAGAGTGTAAGATTCAAAGAGATTGTGAGACAGGCCATAGAGCAAGTCAGTGACAAAGGCAAGACCATGACATTGGTATTCTCCACTCAATCCCCATGCTCACACAGATAATGATATATGACAGCCTGAGCACATGTGCAGTTCTGCATGGGAGGCCCTAGTTTCCACTCAAAACAGCCCCATTCTGGAGTCACTAGGGGACATGAAATCTATGTTTATACATATTAGTTATCCCTTTGAACTCAGCAGCATTTCGAGTTCAGGCAGAAAAGTCCATTTTGAGAAATGAGTATGTGTGGCATTTTCACTGACTCAGAGAACCAAAATTACTCCATCAATTCATTTCCTATTTGGCAAGTAAGATAAAGGTTTACATTCCCCTAAAAAGCCCCTCCAACACCACCACCCCCTCCAACATCTCAATAGTTAATTCATCCTATGAGCTTTGCTAGTATCAGAGCTGAAAGACTTCCTTTGGAAACCTGCAACACAACACAGTTTAAATCCCTCTGACTCAACTCCATCCTTGGCTGTGGAATCATCCCTACACTTTCTCTGACCAGTACAAAAAAGGACACACAATGCAACAAGCAACAAAAATGCCCACTCAATACTTTCTGAATTTCCTATTTGCTTATATAACCACCACTATTAATTTAATAGCTTTTCTTCAGAATGTGTCACGTAAATTTAAATAAGAAAATCTTATTTTATTAGTAAGAATTCATAATGAAGTTATGACTAACTGCAAGTATTTACCAAAGCAGTTGCCTGTTAGAAACAAAAAAAGAAAAACAATCTATTTGTCACAATTAAAACATTTTAAAATGTCGGCTTTTTTAGCATTTTTTTAAAAGGCCAGACAAGAAGATATTAAATTCTTTTTAATGAAGCATTTTTCTTCAGAGTGATTTTTCAAGAAAAAATTATTTATTATAGCAAGAAAAGTTGAAAATATTTAAATTTTATAGAAAACATATACTTTAGCTGATGAAACATTTTCATTCTATTGTTACATGTTTGGAAAATTGAAGAAAATAATTAAAGCAGATGTACCTGAAGAACTCAGCACATGAAAAGTAAATCAAATGCAGGCCTGACAACAGGTGAGAAATATTCCCAGGATGGGTGAAACGACCTAGCAAAAGCCAGAAAATGAGACATTTCCCTCTTTCTACTCTTTCCCTCTGTATCATTTTAGTTTTGAGAAAATGTGCAGAACTTCCCTGATGGGTAGTAAAACCTTTCCAGGATCTTTATTGCTCTGGCTGACGACTGATGAATTCTGACTGAAATTCCCCCCTCAATATTTTTTTTCCCATTCTGAGACAACTAACTTCTCATGCTCCATATATCAAATGGAGATACCTTACACAGGCTTGCAGTTGCTAAGTCAGATGCCTAATTACTCTGTGCCACGATAAATAACTGAGTGGACCTGGCCCCAAGGCATTAGTTCCATCATTAGGGTGAAGCTAAGGGATAAGGAAGGCAAAACAAAATATAATCTGAGTTCAGGTTCAATCCCCAGGATGAAATTTGATGGAACACAATGTTTATTCAAGCAGCTGGAATAGCAAACACATGCATAAAAGGCAGTATTGCCATTTATTGTAGCTGTCATTTCACACTAGCAGTCTCAAACACAGACTAGCATTCAAGCCTTTCAAGTCAAAGCTGGCTTCGCTTCCCAGTTTCCATATATGATATAGGAGGCATATGCTGCCCCAAACATCTGACACATTTGCTTAAAAGGATTGACCTAGACCAAGAAATGCATTCAGTGGAAATTGTTTCCCCATTGCCCTGGGGCTCAGTCCTTTCTCTGTATCTCTCATCTGTTTGTTTGCTATAGATGTAGCAGTCTTCAAGTCTTCATTTTCAATCATCTTCCTTTGTCATGCTTTTGATAAAAAAACATAGCGTTAAAAGGTTTTTTTTCCTTTCTGTTAAGGCTTTAAGATAATCTGCTACTCAAGGTTGAAACACACCATCCTTTTGTGCATTAATGGTAGTGGGTCTGACTGCTGTCATGAAATTAAGCAGGAACTTCAGTATTACTCTCATTACCCATTCATGAGTTCAGATAACTGATTGAATAATACTAGTTTCCATTTCTACAAATCAGATAAAAGCTGCGAGAGCCATTGCCACAGACATGGTCTCAGACACTCCTTCTATGCAGGCTTTTGCCTGGCACAGCTGCAAACTCAGCATTAATTTGGGTAGCCAGGTAAGCACAGTGGCAGCTGAGCCAGAAGGGAAGGAAGGTGAAAGTGCAGAAGATTTAGAAGGAAGCAATGAAAGAAAACAGAAAGGGAAGAACTCTCCTCCTCCCCTCTATGTCTCACAACAGTCCTGCCAATCCAGATGAAACAAAGTTGAGATCATCTTCTGGCCCCACCACTACTGCTGGGGCTGGAAGGAGCTCTGCCCTCACTCCCCTACAAAAGTTTCTGGAGTGAAGTTCAGCTTGGAAATATGCTCTACCTTATCATCTCTCAACAGACACCTCTTCCAGAAAAATTGCATGTTTCTCTCTTTAACACCTACAAATGAGCTGTTTTAATTTACTTTCCACATGATTACACATACTTCCCACTCCAAATATAAATTTAGTAATAAATAAATAAAAAACAACCCAGAATCAACAAACACCTTCATTTCTGCCACTTCCCTGTTTATTTTTCTGCTGGCATTTTACCCTATTGCCTTTAAACTGTTTGTCCATGGTATGTTTTTAAATGCTACAAGCAAGAGCAGTTTCGAAAAACAAGAGAGCTATACAGTTGGAAAGCTGAAGGGCAATTGGCATACCAATAAATGCCTTAATAGTAACTTCAATACAACTGCACTGATCTGTCTTGTTTTCAGAGTTTCTTTCTCTCACACTCCTGCTTCTTGAAAATCCTTGGGCCCTCTACAGAGGATGAACCAGGAGTGGCCCCCAGTGTTACAGAAGAGATGGTTAAAAGGTAAAGACTGTGCAAGGCATCACTGATGTTGAAGATATCTTGCGAGATATTCTGGACTATGACTGAGACTAATCCCCTTAAAACAGGGTAAATATCACCTGCCAAATGAGTGCTTAAATACTATGCTGCCAAGAGATTATCCCTACTGACTCCTTTCCTTTTTTGTTGGATCAGAGAAATAGCATCAGAAAAGAAAAATCAAACTTGTCTCATCTCTCCACGATGAACGTAGCAGGGAAGGGTTATGTCTGTAGTTCCAAAACTTGTAGTTTTATTATAGCAGGACAGAAATCTCTGTGAAATATCTTAATTGCACAGACATTGAAGCCTACAACTCTGCCAGCTCAGATCCTGGTTTTGCTGCTCTTGGCCAAGATAGAAGAGGAGCTGTTCTTGCCATCTACAGTTCATCCTAGGGAGAAGAGTTTCCCCACTGGGCTGCTTTGGGCAGCTACTGATAGTACAGAAAGCTGCAGCCACTTTTCTGTACATCTTCTGAACATTAAAAGCTGTTCCTGCAGCCCATACCAGATGTCCACACTATCCTAGCAGCTTGTCCCCTGTCACACAGCTCACTCTCTCAGAAAAATCACATCTGCTCTGGGTCAAGCAACATTGAGGTTACCAGGGGATGCTCTAGCAAGATGTCCCCTCTCCACAGCCAGGTAACTACTAAAAAGGAAGAAATGAGCTCTTTTTTAATTCTTCCATAATTCTGCCCTGTATGATGCATCTTTGGTGGCAATTTCAAATACATGAACTCTAACCAGGGATTCTTAGGGACAGAAAACTAGAGGGAAAGTGATAACCTCTTTTCTCTGGTTACTTTTTCACTTGAAAGGAGAGAACCAAGTTTAAAAGTTTGGACATAGACTCCCACCCTTCTCTGTAGTCCAAAACATAAATCTTTGGTCATATATTCCTGTTGTCCTAACATTATCAGATCAGCAACTGGAACAGACACTAGTAGATGGGACATCCTCCAACATGATGTTGGTTATAGAGGAATGTTGTGTGGAGCTGAAAATTTTGCAGTGGTGTTTTTGATTATATTATGTTTTAAACAAAGCTGAATGAGTGAAGAGGGCTTATTCTATTAAAGGGGAAAAAAAAAAGGTCACTGAAAAGTATTGTTTTCTGGGGAGCACACATATACAAAAAAATATTTTTAATGATGGTGGGGCTTTTTTTGCTTTATGTGAAGTGAGGTAAAGAAGTGTTTAAACTGATCTGAATATTTCCCATTGCGTGACTATATTTTTAATTCTAATTTCTAAGTTCCCACTTTTCTTTAAAAGTAGCACTTCAGGAAAAAATAACTTCAAGAAAGACCTTGAAACCATAGGCAATTTGATCAAGCCCACATGGATAAAGCCTAGGGCTTGAGCTCTGGTGAAACTAGTTGAAGCGTTTAAAGATGTTACCATACCCTGCTGACCTCCCTGCTCCTTTGCTGACCTCCTGCGCGCCTCAAGAAAAGCAGCAGAAGTGAATGTGTGCAAATATCTCAGCCATTCCCACTCATAGGCACTCTTACCAGTGCGATCTCACTTTTCTGGCCTAATTAGCCCGAACACTCAATGACACCATGCTTGCAATTATGTAGGAGCTGTTGCAGTCACAGCTGAGATGCTGTATATGCTCCTTTCTACTAATCCGGCTACAGACATGGCAACTTCTTGCCAAAAGGCAGGGAGAACACAGGGGTTGGTAGCATATTTAGCTGCTTCAGTCACATTTAGCAGAGCACTCAAGCCCTTGGTCCTAGTCTTAACCACCTATGTATGACAGATTATAACATCAAGAGAAAGAGAAAAGACAAGAGTTTCATTTGGGGCAGGAAGGGGAAATTTTGCAGAACAAATTTGCCTTTTGCCTTTTCACAGATTTGATGAGTTTAGCAATCATTTAACTTTCTGAAGTGCACTGGTCATTAACTGAAGATTTGCTATGAAGAAATAGAATGCACTGCTATGTGCTATGAAGAAATAGAATCCTCATGTATGACTGAGGTTCCTCTGAGTTCCTTCACATTAAACACTGCTCTTCTGTATTGTATATTGCATTGACAGGAGGAAGGACATGCATATGGATACCATATAAGCACCACTATGTAAAGACAACTTTTACATGTAGACAAATCCTCATTCTCCACTAAAAACAGTAAATTACACCCTGACCCAATACACTGTCCCCCACTCTCCCACTGGAGCTGGCTCTACTTAGGCATTCCAAGGCAGAAAGCAAATGAGAGCATCCCTGCAGCTGGTCGTTGGGGCTCAGCTGGGAGAGCACAGCTGGAGAGAAAACTGGAATGTCTTGTAAAGCAGAAAACCAGTCTATGACGTCGGGCAGGGAAAATTCTTAGGTACTGCCTTAGGTACAAGCTTTTCTAGAAGAAAATTTATATAACCTGTGCAGCTGTCTCAAGTATCAGAAATATTGCTTAAATGACATACTGATTGCTTGGCAAAGGTCTAAAGCTCCAAGCTTTTCTTAGTAGCATTGAAGCCTCCCTGGATGAAGCACTGAATGTACACCTTGACATTAGGGGACTTCTGGCCAGATGCAGTAAATAGAACTCTTCTTTTCACAGTTTATTGGCACAGAAAATGTTTCCTCTATTTTATATCCACAGGTGTCTTTCAATTCCTTGAGGTTTAATACATCTGTTGGTATTAGATCAATCTTTTTCTTTACAATGGACTTTTCAACAGTAACTATATCTTCCTTAAGTTAAGGCTCAGAAAAATTGATAGATCAAGAGATACTGTGTGGATGAATGCTGAATCCAAAAGAGAGGAGGGCAGAAAATATGTAGCTCTATCCAGAACTAATTAGATCTGTGGAATAATGGATTTTTTTTTTACCTTGGTGGATGAACCTAAATTTAAAAAAAAAAAAGGTTAGATCAAATCAGAATCACTTTTTTTTTTTTAATAGGATTTTTAATTAAAAAATACAGATACCTCTCACTATACAATGATTTTGGTGTTATTCAATTTTCTGAAAGGTTTTTACGGTTTTTTTCCTTCTCAGACTACCTTTTAAGTAAAATTGGAATGCCTTATTGTAATTGGAAGACAATAAGTTCTGTACAAAAATGTAGAAATGAGAAGGTTTTGTATTTTTGGAATACGATACAACTTTGAAAATGGCAAAATAAATTTTAGAGATATTTTTGCTTTTCCCTGCTTAGTTTGGCCTAAATTCCCAAAGTTGTCACACAGCAGTTTTTCTTGGGTGAGCTGTAGCAGTAGGTTAGTTTCTCTCATTTTGCAGAGCTTTGAGCACGCCTTAAAGTAGTTCGGGGCCCACATTCTAACCTTGTCACAACCCTGACAAATCCTTCACTGTCCAAAATCAGTGGCTTTGATCCACTTCAAAATGAACTGCTCCTTCCATGCTTTTTTCAGCCCCATTACCCATAATCCCCATCCCATGGAGGAGACACAATGAAAACCTAACCTCTTCTTTTCCGAGCTTTTTATTTTCTTGCTGGTTTCTCATGTTTTGTGCTCCTTCTGACTCTGACAGACCATTCCATAAGTTTTCTGGTTCCCTGCTGATGACCAAGATTTGTATATCTCCCAGTTTCTGGCCTTGTCTTGCTCTGCTCTAGGGTAACTCATATTTCTATTATTGGATTCCATCTATGGTCTTGCCCTCCTTTTCACATCCCACATTCCCAGTCTAAATGCTATTTCATGCATGCTCTACTGCACCCTTATTTCTCATTCCCTCAAATTACAAGCAATACTTTTAAAATTATTAAGGGGGGAAACAGCATGTATTATCCTTTAGACAAACACGGCAGAGGTTCCACATGGCATATATCAATGTGCAGTACTTGTAAAACCTCTTACCAGATTTCCATCCACCAGTATTTCTGTCTGGGCAGTGTTATCCAAATGTAATTTGAGCAGGAGCTGACAAAAAAATTTCCCCAGAACTAAAATGCCTAGGGAAGCTTCACCACTCCAGTGAGGTTCTGGCTGCTTTACAGGCTGCTAAGAGAGTTTCCCTAAGTAGTCCCACATCACTGGTTTCATATGGAAGAGAATCATCTTTCTTTCTCATAGGCTGGTTAGGGGATTATCAAATGCTTTTGGTTTTTTTTCACAGAGAACTAGTCCTGTTTTCATGATGTGAACTATTTTATATCTAATCTCCTGTATTAATCAAGTCCCAGGTAAGTCAAAGATCAAAGTCAGCCTGACAATCTGATTTCCCCAAAACAAGTGTACATCATTATCCTTTATAGAAGATAAGACCTCCATGGCTTGTCTTGCCTTTTCAGAGTTTTAGTTTTAGCAACACAGCTGTTTATCAGGCACATAAGTATTCTGTGCTCTCTGCCGTGCTTCATTCAAGGCTCCGAGGGAACAGCAGTTTGTTCCTTTTTTTTTTTTTTAATTTATTCCTTGTCATGGAGAAGTGTTAAGGGGCCTGAAATCCCCTCCAAGAAAGGAAAAATTACTTTTTCTGGAATTTTCCTCTAAAGCTTCTAGCAATCACAAAACTGTTCAGTTTTATTAAAAGTAACATAGCCTGAGAATGTTTGGGTTAAGGCCCAGAAGTCTCTTTGGAGGTCTTCTTATCAAAAGGTACAAATACTAGCCTGACAGAAAAAAGAGGAGAGAGAAAAGGGAAAGGACTTTGGAAAATCAAATTGCAACACTCCAGCAGGAGACTGCAGGTATTCAAGCCCCTTTCTCCAGGCTGTTATTAAGAAAGATTCCCAAACCCAAGAAGCTAGCTCTTAATTCAGAGACCTAATTGGCTTTAAACAAGAAGACATAAAGAGAAGAGAGTAAAAAAGCAGGGAAGAGATTTTTTTGGCATTGCTAATCTGTTGGAAACAAAGTGAATCTCCAAGAAATGGTCAGAAAGACAGAAACCTCTCCATGGTAAAAATGCTGTCTGAAGTTTATTAGCTTATTTTTGTTCGTATTTGCAGAAGGTTCATTGAAAAGGATTGCCATGGCTGTTGAGCTTGAAATTAAACATACGTCTGGTCATGGTTCATGAGTACCTATGTGCACATCACAGCATTGTTTTGCTTTGTGATTTACCCCAGAAGAGAGGTTGTGCACAAGGCAAACTGCCTTCCTCCTGGTTCTTGAGAAAGATAAGAAATAATGTAGCAATGTACTCAGCCACATTACCACTGGTGAAATGAAACCTAAATGATCTTCAGGATGTTTCCAAACAATTGGATGGTATCACAAAGATGTTACTGGAATAATTTTTGTTCTAGTTATTAGGAATTTTTATATTTATAGGAAGAACTCAGATGAAATAAATCTTGGCTATATCTTACACGAATCACTCAAACATGCTGAGATGGCCTTTCATGCTCAAGTGCTATTTTTCGGGATGATTTTATTCACTTCATAGCATTTGGTGTGAAACTTCATGCTACAGAGAATTTTTCTCAACAGCATTATTGTCACTTTAGGCTGACAACCTTGAAGCTTTCCTTTACAAGGAGAAGGAGAAAAACATTTCATATATGCTAAAGGAAATACAGTACTTCTATATGAAGCCAGGTGCAAATCAGTGACTAGTTGGGTTATTAAAAAACATGCTGTTGATTTCCTGCAAACTTCTAGGTGGAACAAGCCTCACATCAGCTTACTTTAAGTTTGCATCTCAGTCTTTCTCTCTGTATTAATTAAACTGTAGCTATACTTCAACACACCTCTGCTCAGAACACCAGCTATGGGTAGCAGACAGGACTACAGACATTCATACAGGCCCTTGTAATTCTACATGAGAATTCACAGTTCTCTCTCCAGAAGACTCTCCAAGTCTTAATAAGTTTCAGATCCCTCCAAGCCTGAATCCTCACTGAAATTTAGCTCAGTCACTGTAGTTGCCTTTTCAGGGTATTGACCAGAATATTGACCTAAACTGATTTACACAAGATTGTCTTTATCCTTGGACAAATTTTATTGTTTTGAAATCTACAGTGAACCTCAAAAGTTTGTATGGTTTTGGCCTAACCTCAATAGAATAAGAATTAAAAATTACACATGTATGGTCATCATCAATTCACATAGCAGAAATACTTTCATTAATCCAATTTTACTCAAAAACTCTACCTGAAGCCAGGTTTACAATGGCTGTATTTAGCCATCTCTCCCATAGGCATTGCTGGTAAGGTGACTCTGAGATTAACAGAGCTTTAATGACATTTAAAAGTTTCCTAAGATCTTTATAGAGCAGCAATTCTGACAGCCTTAGGCTGAGCAGTCCCAGCAGTGCTGTTGGTTGCAGTGGGACTGTGAAATGAGGTAGGTGTTCAGTGGCATGAGGAATGCTGATATTGTTGATATCATCTGGTCCTAGGTTATCTGGGCAATTACACTGGAGAGCTCTTCAACACAGCACTTTCCTTTTTTTCATAGTCTCTCTTTGGACATTATTAACCTTTTTTATTTTTAACAGCAATTATTTTCCAGTGTATTTCCAGTGTCCCACTTTAAGCAGTGTATTTATAAATACACTATATTGCAAAATTCTGCTGCCAAAAAAGTGAATGCTGTCTTTGGCTGGATGGCATTATGCCTGCACAATTGATTGCATTAAAATACTGCAAATCTGAAATATATCTTTACTGGAAAGAAACATGACGCATGCATGCAAATCTGTGAGGATACACAACGTGGATAATTTGTCATCCATTCTCAAAGGAAACACAACCTGCTGATAGCATTGTGTAGCTATGGCTCTGTTCCCACGCTCATTAATACTGATCTCAGAACTACTGCATTGCCTGGCAGGACAAACAGTGCCAGTCAGGCAGAAGCCCACAGTTACGTTTCTCTAGAACCAGACTGAGATATGGAAGGACAAACAACTGCTGACATCATATATAGTCCAAAATGGCAAAGCTAACCCTGAAAGAAGTGTGTATTTTTAATAACTAAGTTCCACTGAGCAAAGGGAAATCGCTCACATTGAGGTCCAAAACTTCTTTTTGGAGCCTTAACTCGTTCATTTGCAGCTTGGCAGGGCAGGCAAATAGCAGTAGTGGTGGAGGAGGATATTTGATCAAAGAAGATTTGGGGGTTTTTCTGTTTCTGGACTGGGGAAAAATGAGGTCAAAGAGGAACAGGAAACTGAAGGGGTAAAGCAGCAACACAAGACTATGTGAAAAAGATCTACTCTGAAATCCAGCCTTTCTGCAAACAACACCTTCTGAAAAGTGCAAAAGATAACAGCAGATTTTGTGCTAGGTATAATGCATATGAGACCAACGTGAAGGAGAGAAGGTTTTTTAAGTCCGTCATCAAATATATAGGCTTTTGTGATTATCTATCATTGAACAACAAAACAATCTGATGACAATCAGGACATCAATGAAGTAATTACTTCCATTCACACTAAAAGGTGGCTGGATATCGTAGTGAACCAAAGTACATTAATATAGAAGGAAGAGAAACAGATCCATTCCTCTCTCTGTCAGATAAATGCACTGCATAAAGCTGTCTTTGTATCACTTGGATGTGTTCTTGTGGGTGCACTAGCACTCTCAGTTTTTCATGCCCAAATTTATAGATACTAATCACTAAGCACAGGATACATATTTCAGCTTAGCACTCTCAAATGAAGCCTTCAAAAGTAACCCATTTCTTTCTTATCCACCACATGATTAGAAGACTCCCTGCATTTTTCTTTGGGGTGATAACAACATATAATTACTGCATCTAAGTGAAGTCAAAGAGCAGCTTTTAAAGTGAATGCAGTGTACACATCTGACAAGATTGAAACGAACATTACCTCAAGCCAAGCTGTTTGATTTTTTTTCCCCCCAGTTCACTTTACTAAATGATGCTTCAGCAACACCAGGTTGTCTTTAACCAGTATGTAAATAGAAACAACCTTAAAATATTGTCAAGAATATTTACCAGCTCAGGTGCAATATCTTTTTATCCATCTCCACTATCACAAGGAAGATTACAAAGCAAGCTCATTATACTTAATTCCTTAACCTAAAGCATAATACTTTGGCTGAGTAAACTGGTAATAATTTAACAAGCTGTAATAAAAATCAGAGTATCTGTTCATATGCATCTGTTATAAGGGCCCCTACATTAATGAAGCACTTTGTATTCTCACCACAAAAAATCTAAACATATGTGTGTTCTAAAAGCCCACAATGTAAAAAGGAACATTTTATGTTCATGAAATGAGAGAGAGAGGAGAATGAGTGCCCTAGTTCACTTAATGTATTGTCTTTGTGAGTTTTCATGTATCGATTTTGGCAGAAATAGGACCAAATATTGCTGTCACTTGCAACGGTAAGAAAGTGTTTAGGTAATGCCTGATTAGGTTTTAGTGTGCAAAATAAAACTGCCTGGTTATTCTGATGGCTATATCCTATCATAGCACAGATCTAGTAGAAAAAGGAATGAGTAATATAACAATGAAATAAGTTTTGTCATATCATTGGTTTGTCACTGAATCAGGTTTTTTTTCAAAAATGTTCAAGCCAAGACCTGAGCACTTATCCTGCAATATTCAGTAACTGCTGGCTTGCATGGTCCCACAGATAAAAAGTGCTTGAACAGGCCTGATCTTAGTGTCACTATTATCTGGTTTGACCTTTTTTACTATTTTCATCAATGAAATGAAACTCTACTTGTGTGAGACAACTCCAAAATCGCGTTTTAGTGATGTTCACATTTCTGTCCTTTAGATTCCTTGGGTTTACTTTGTCTTGGATGAGACTGGTGGCTCTGCATGAAATACTGTTTCAAACTTATTGGCAGAGAAACACAGTGGTTTCTGTTGCCTTCAGTTCAGACTTCCTAAGGAGTTTCAGAAACCACAACACTGAGAGACCTGTTTTAAAAGAGCATAAATTTTGTGAGAAAATATGAATTAAAGAAATATCATTATGTCCAGTCATTACAGATGAGCTGTCTCTGCCCTGGAGAGACAGAGATGGGCTAGCAGTTCCTGCTAGGACCTTCATTTCCTGTCCATGGCTACCATTTCTCAATTCTCAGTGATATTGCAGAACCCGTCTTCATGGACAAACAGCCTGGAAAATGGTAGTTCAAAACACCCAGATTTAAAGAGGTGCAAATTGAAAACTGTGGCCAAGCACTGGATTTTAAGCAGATGTCAGACCTTCAGATTTGTGGCACTGGCTTTAGCTTCAGTCTGTAAGAGAGATGGAGTATTTTGGAAACACGTTTCCCAAAAAGATCCCAAACACAGATGGCTGAGTCTCAAAGTGGAGCTCCGTCAAAACTGTAGCTCCAGGCCAAAACTATGCTAACATCTTTATATTAATGAAGGGAGACTTTCCCAAGGAGATTAGCACCACACTTCATGTTCCTTAATAAAATATGTTCCAGAATTGTACATCTGGCAGATCATAAAATATCTGGCTTCTTCTAATTATTTTTAAAAATCCAATACCCGACAATGAGTTCACGATTTGCAATTTCTTTCTCTTTTCTGTAACCACCCATACTGTGATTAAATAGATCTGAACTGGAAGGGGGAAGCCTGTTTTGACCCCTCACCATGTAGCTGCCAAAGTTAACAGGTAACACACAGTGTGTAAAAAAAAACTAAGCAACTCCAAGAGATAGCCGCCTCTGAGGCAAGAGCAAACAGAAGAGAACAAAGAAATGAATGAGAGAACGGACTAGTTTGTACTAACTGGTTTAACTTACAGAACAGGCCCAGACATCTTTGGACTATTCCAGTGCCATTTTCCCTGAGTTCCCATGTTATCTCACTTGGGGATACAGATACAGACAGGCAAACAAGTGTTGCTTTTGCATGCAGAAATGGTCACTCCTGGAACAGCACAGTTGCAGTGTGCTAAGACACGCTTTCCAAATTGTTTGTTTGTTCAGTGTTGGACTCACACTATAGTATTCATACTATAGTTTGTCAAAGAAACAGAAAATTGAAAAAAATTTAACAACCAGTCTGAGTTCTTGGCTATCTTGCTAATCTGTAGCTATTATCAGCCTCAGAACTAGATTTTCTTTAGCAGTAATGCAGAAGACAATGCAAGGAACTGTTTTTCTATCACTTGCTTTTTCTCACCACTATTCAATAATTGCCCCCCACAGTATCAAGAATTATTCCTTTATAGTGTAAGGATAGATGATAATAGAGTTGGACCTGCAAAATGAAATGCTCTCTCTTGACTGCTAGTTAGTAACAATCAACCGGTTGAGTGGAGCTAATGGAGCCGGGCAAGCCCAGGGGCATGTGCTTTACAGGAAAATGGGAGCTGCACTGCCCAATTTCTGCAGGCACACTCAGCCTTTTACCTCCATACATAGCTCCTACTAAGTGCGTGCTCCTGCCTGCCTTCCGCTGCTTGCCCATGCTCCAGGCTCAGAAGTGACTACTTATCATATGGACCATTCCCCGATCACTGTGCTTCCCTTCGTAGCTGGAGTCAACAGGCTTTTACCAGCGTGATAATTTAAGTGGTCGCAGAAAATCTGCTTGCCATTTCTTCATGTTTGGTGCTACACTGACATCTTGTGGCCTCTAACCTTGGTGAGACTATAAACAAGGCAAACAGATTTCCAAATGTTTCAGCAAGGGTGTAGTGATATTAAGTTTGGGAAAGCAATAGTGACATCCCTCTCAGTACTTATACGTTTAAATTTGTGTTCCAAGGCTTTAAAAAGCCCATTTTGAAAATAAACTTCTGTATTAAATACCTACAATTCAACAAAAAAATCAAAAGTAGTAATGAACAGGTTGTGAAGCTAAATCAGAATTGCAGCAGGTGAACTGCTTGTGCAGATATAAATGACTTCTCGGTCTTTCAGGAGAAAAACAGAGAAAGCAGAGTCTACAGACACCTGTTGCTTTCATATTTCACTAGCAGGCTCTGTCCTTGGTTTTATAAAGTTTAGGTTTTAAATTGCTGTGACAGTATCTACATATTACTTCAGCTAAAAGTTCCCAAGAAGAGCAAAAACATATGGATGATGTGGTACTATTTATCCACCATGATTAATGACCAGTGATAAGAACAGAAGCAAGGAAACTTATCTGGAAACAATGCCAGTACTTGTATCTATAGCTTAAAGCTACATGAGATGAAATCACATGCCTGTGAAGAGACAGGTCTGTCACACTTGCATAATATACCCAAATGAAGGAGATTTTCCCTCTCTTTGCCTTTATCCTAATGAGGAGTGGAGAAGAAAAATCAGACACCATAGAGATGAGCCTATTAATCCTAAGTCAGTTTTAATATAGCTACAAACGAAATATGAAAATGCCTGTAGATGAAAAGCAGTATGGATGCCATAGCAAATAAAAGGGATTTTAGTCCTATAAAGCATGACACCACAATTCAATCCAGATTCATTCCTCTAAACACTCATCCACCTCAGCCAAAACAGGATCTCTGATGCTTGCTGGATAGGCCAATGCAGAAACATTCTTGTGAAGGAGGACTGAAATTTTGCCTTGGATGCACTGAGCTTTGGAGGCATGGAGCTTCCTCTTTGGTAATTACTATGTTATTGAACTAGTTAGATTAAAAGCTAGAGGGCAAAATGTTTCGGAGAAGCATCTAAAACTAAGGCACCATGCCTTATGTATAAGCAAAGTATTGCAGCTGAAATAAATGGGATAAAACATCACAGCTGAAATAAAAGGAATATTGAAGTTGGGGCAAGGGAAAGGAGATTTACACGAATAGTCTAAGAGCTTAATCAAATTCAATCAATTTAATTTCATATTCCTATTGCTATGCTAGGTGAAATTCCTAGTAAATTATCAGTGGATAACATTAGACACATTGGAGTATTAAAGAAGCAATGTGGGAGACACACCAAGAGTCATAGGTGCTAAAAGTGCTTCTCTATATGGAAAATAAAGGAAGATCTCACTGCAAAATGCAGCCTAAGGGATTTAACTTCTTCTCTTAGAAAAATACTGAAAGAAAACAAAATATTTTGCACATTCATCATTGGGTCTGATGCAATCGTTGACAAAAGGGACATTGTAAGGGGACATATTCCCCTCCTATAATGTCCCTGGCTGTAGGATACGCATGTGTGCATAGGAGACTCCTGAGAGCAGGAACAGAGTAGAAACTAAAGAAGGAGGGGACTGATTTAACTGGTGGGCTCAAATTCAAAGCAAGTCCAGGACAGTGACAGAAGATTAGATTGTCTAGCCTGGTCCACTTGCTACTTTAAAAATCCTATCAAATAAACTCTCCCATAAAATTGTCACATTTCTCCTCAAAAGCTGTTTTGTCTCCACCGTGTCAGACTTCCATCAGACACAGATCAGAACTTGCTTCTCTGTTCCAGCCTATGTTTATTCATAGCCACTATACAGTGCTTTTGGCTTTTGTACCAACACACTCTTTTCACCCACACAGCTCTTTTCTTTCCTGATGCATTTATAGACAGTTTCCATATTGTCTCTCACCGTTCATTAGGCTCAAGTGAACAGACAAAGCCCTTCTAATCTCTTCTCATCAGGGCTGTCAATGGAGCAGACTGTGCCTGTGGTGGTTCAGACTCCTCTGTTTCGCACTTGGGTGATCAGAGTTGCAGACAGGATCCCAGATGCTCTTTCCTGACTGCTTCATACAGGAATTTTAACACCTCACTGTATCCACTAGCAACACTTTTCCCCCACAGGCTAGGACATCACTCACTCTTTCCAAGGGCTGTACAGTACAGGCAAGCCCAGAGGGCCTCTTTTTCTTTAACTGACTGTTGCTTGTTTTCACTCTGTTTCATTCCGATCCTATTATTCCAGACCTCAAGATATCTTAGCATGAAGAAATGTCTTCTAAATTACTTTTTTCAGGACAGTTCTCCACTTGTTCTGGGCAGTTCTCCACTTGTTCTGGGCAGTTCTCCACTTTTCCTCTTACAGGTACACCAGCCTGTCACAGCAGACTCCCCTTTGTCACAGTAAGCAATAAAAACATCTCTCATCACAGCAGTCAGGAAAGACTTGGTTTTGCTGGAGACACTGTACACACTAAGGCATAACTTCTTCCTTATGAGCAATGCTATCACCAATAAAAGCAACTTAAGTGAAGAAAGCATGTTGCCCTAAGTAATTGGGATACTGTAATGACAAAATCAATGAGAACATGCTGGATGCAAGTGTTTGGGTTTGAGAGCATAAAACAGAAAAAGATGACATACTAATGCTATCTTCTGGATAGAAAACCATTTAAGTGATCATAAATAAGGGTAGTGATGAATTGCTACACATCAAGTAAAAGGACGAGTGTCAAGGACTTCCCACACAAAGTCATTCATTGTTGTATATTAGTTTCATAGCAGAAACAGCAGAAGCTTAATTTGATTTTTTTTTAAACAAATCAGTTAAAAATTAATTGTGATTAAAAAGTGACTTATAGGAGAAATCTTTCACTGGCAAGCATATGAAATCAGTATTTGATCCAGTATAGCTTTTCTACCTTTGGTGTCTATAATAGTAGCCAGAAATAAGGGAAAGAAAATAAATTTAAGTAGATTGAAGCATTTTCACAGGTGGAATTGGAACCACTTCCACACTGCCAGCACTGGGAAGATGACTTTGTGATTCCTCTTTTCCCTTATTTGTTTCGTGAGGTCGGCAGTCTTTTGCGGAGCTAAAATATAAATGCATTTACTAAGTAACTAAGCATGTGATGAAGTTGGCAACTGGAACAAGACTTTGTATATACCAACAAATACACTGTCATATGTAACATTCTGCTCCTTTTATACGACTCAGCAAACTCTGGCAAACTGGATATAATTGGATATAATTCTAACATGGAAAGAAGTTTCAAGCAGGTTCACAGCAGCCTGAAGCTGCCCTCTCCGATGACACTCAGCCACAGGGAATGCACTAGGAGGGTATAAACCCACTACTTATCCCAGGCTGGAAGCCCTTGAAAAGCTGTGACCAGCAGATACAAGTTAGAACAAGCTCTATTCTTGTTAGACAGGAGCTATAAAGAAAACAGAGAATCTGAGAAAGCATATCTTACTCTGTCAGAGACATCCATTTCTGTGTTGCACTGCAGGAAAAAAACAGACCAATAAATCTGGCAGGGTGCATAAAAATGGCCCCGGTACTAAACTAGTTAAACTGATTTTTGCAGGTGACAAAAGTTACAGAAAGAAAATAAATGGGCTTAATCTTCAAATCTTTTGTTATCTGCAATAGGGATTTAACAGTAATTCTGCTCTTTAAACAGCTGGCAGACTGACACATGTAGAGATGCTGTTATTTGACATCCATCAGGTCAACATTGCATAATCAGAAGCAAAGCCCACTCCACTTACTCCACTCTGCCCTCCCACCACAGCCCAATCTATGGGAGGTGAGCAGTGCAGAAAGCAGACAGCTCTGTTTCCCACACAACCCTTGGCCTCCCTCAGGCCTCGGGAGCAGTCCATGGTGATGGGCGCTCTTCTGAAAATGTGAATACTTGTCCTTGAGCTCAGAGAGAAAATGTCATCTCGTGTGCTCTTTTTGTGAAAAGACGACACAAAAAGAAGGACACAAAAAAGCCCCAAAAAATCCCAGGCTCCCAAGGAAAAACATGGTAGAGCTACAACCATCAGAATTGCACAAGCACTTCATTAGGAGGGACTAACTCCCAGCATGGGGCGCAGTCAGAAGTAGATAAGGTGACATCAGAATCTGGGACTTCAATGCTTTGCAGCTTTGTGATTACCAAAAAAAAAAAAAAAAAAAAAAGCCAGACTAGGAGAAGAGCTGCAGCATGCCTATATTTCAAGTCACAGGGATGTAGCTTTATCAGAAGTGGTACTGCTGGTAAACCTTCCCTCAGAGGCCTGCTATGAATAATGAACAAAAACATCATGGAATGAACTCATTTGTCATACAGATTTAAATGTATCTGTCTACTATTTAGAGGAATTAAAAATATTTTGGTGAGCACTGTGCCTGTTAAGAGTCAGTTCAATGCAGGGAGAAAAAAATTATTCCAAATAGCTCTTGTGATTGGAGTAGGATGCTTTGGTTTACCATGTCCAAAAGAAGTCTTAGCATTTCCTAGGGGAAAAAAAAAGATGTTGCTGTGCATTCTTTTACACTGCTCAGCATGATGTTCTGTAGTATAGTTTCTGCATCAGGCCATATGAACTCTTAGGCTATGTCTTCACAATACAGCTAAAGCCTAAAATATAATTTCTTCAGTTATCTACTTTAAAAACATTTTCTTTTGAAATTTGCCCTGTAGACTTTTCTCTTACAGAGTTTTTCTTATATTTGCATTACTTTTTTAATTTAATGCAAGCAAACCTCCATGAATATTTTTGGTAATGCATCCATATCATTCCTATTGCATATGCAATGTCAAACTGTATCCTTGCAGGACATGAATCATCATCTAGTCTAATCTTATTTGTGCTATTATTGCAACAGAATAATTTTAAATAAAAGAAATCTAAATTTTGAGATAAAATAGAGCCTCAGACTGAAAGGGAATATCAGTCTTTCTACTTTGAGTTATCAGGATATTGGAAAGCTGATTCTAGACAGGTAACTAGTAGAATTTCCAACTTTCAGAAATTTAAAATGATATTTAGGCTGGTACAGTCACCTCCCCACATGTACAAAATGGTATAATGAAGATGAATGTTGTCTGCCAGCACTGTATCCTGGGCAGCTCCCAGGCAATGCTACAACATACTCTGTGCTCTGGGAAATACACTGTAAAGCAGCAGGCTGAATGGAATTTAAGAGACCACAGCTATACTCCTTTGGAGAAAAAAACTTGTAGGTATTTTATTTTACACGGAGAAAGCCCTGTGAGGCTTCTTCTGAAATGCTCTATTCCAGCCACAAGAGCTGCTTGGAACAACCCACTTCGCTTGTGCAATATGCATCACTGTTCCCCTTTTCTTCTAAGCAGCACAAAGAAATATTTGAGTGCACCCGACCAAGATGATTGTGCCATTTCTTTTTTCTTTCATTTTCTTATAATACGTGATGGAACAGGACTAACTCCGTGTCTTTTGGCTGCTGCCCTTTTATTTTCTCCAAGTCAAAAAAAGTCACTTACTAGGTGCACTCATTGTCACAAAGCTGTAAAACTTTTATTTTTCTTTAATACAGGTTAATTCTTATTTTTTCTATTAATACTTTTACCATTTTCCCCATTGGTTCTAATTGTTCCCCAGCTCCCACAAAGGTCTCAAGACTGGCTGAGCTAGAAGAGAAAATATTTCTCAATTTCCTCCTACAAGCTGGTTTGACCTCTGGGCAGGCTGCAGTCTTTTGGGCAGGGTAGCATAAATGAGAGTCTCTACCATTGTGTGTGTTGTCTCTGCCATGGATATTCAACTACTACCTCTGTAGCTGGCAGTCTAGCAGCTTCTTGCACTCCTGAATAAACCAAGACTGGCTAAAATAAGACAATACAGCTTTTCACTCAGTTCATTCTTGTGGTTCAACTTTCTGCAGATGTGTATAATTCTCATGTTCACAACCTACCTTTAGTGCATTGAGAAAAATGTAAAGGCTTCTCTTCTGTTGGGTTTCTGATGCTTCTTTTTCTAGTTCCAGCTCCCTGTGGTAGCTCTGCTACTGAAAATTAACAGTTCAGCCATTCTGCCTGAAACTACACAAATAGAGGGCTCCAGACTGATCCATATTGAGTTAGCCTTTAATGTTCATTCTAGGAGAAGTTTAACTAGGAGAAAATTTGGTACAGAGTATATGTCATCACAGAGGTCACAAAGAATTTATTAGATCAAGCAGTATTGATTTCTGTCACAGTCATATTTAATCAGCAAATAAACCAGGAGATATCCTAAGCACCCTACATGAAGCTATCCCATTTTTTGGAGGATATTCTTTAATCTATAGTAAGGGCAGTTAATTTTGGGTTTTTGTGAAAAAGGGTGACCACTGCCCTGAACCACAGACTCTTATCTCAAAGACCAGATTTAGCATCAATATCCTTAGTACTCCAAAGCAGACAAAAGTTTCCAAGCAGTTGTCTATGGAGGAAATGGAAACCAAACCAGAATACTCTACTATTCTTTTCATTAAAAGACAAATGTTTTCATTTTATTCTTTAAATGTTTTCCTAATATTTCTTTTTTGTATAGTCAGACTCACTTCGGCCTAAGAAACCGCCTAATGATCAGACTGGACACTGACTCAGACACAGTGACAAGGAGCTCACAGGGTTCAGATGGCTGTTGTATAGATACCTAAATCTGTGCTAATGACCAGAAGCTCCTCAGGAGTTAGCAGAAGGAAAGAGATGCTTTAGGACAGAATTCATCTGACTTTAATGCAAATACTACAGGAGAGAGAAAGCATGCCCTGGAAGTGATTATTTCTTTGTGATGACTCTTAAGTGAGACATTGATGTCTGTGTTTGGTCACCTAAATCTTGCCCCTATGGCACTAACCAAAAGCATGGACTGAGGCGAAGGAAGAGAACTCGGCAAATGCCAGAGAGGTTCTTCAGACTAAAAGACAACTCCTAGTTCCAAATGACTGGAGTGGAAGAGAAAATAATATTTATCTTCAAAAGCAGCTTCAGGATTGCCTGGATCTCATGTAGTACCTTTCCCTGTTTTGCAATCCAGAGTAAGCACAGTTTTCTGAGGCTAAAATTAATTTCCCTGGCAGTAAATATTCAGGGACTTACTCTAGAGTATTTTAGGATTAATCACCACTGTTTTCACACGATGTCAATATTTTGCAATGGAATATGTATAAAGTGGACAGTTTGCCTCTTCTAGAAGTAACTGCTTTTGCTCAGAAAGTCTTAACCAGAAGACTAAATTGCTTCAAAAAAAAAAAAAAACCAACCACACACACAAAAAAAACCCCAAACACAAACCAACCCACAAAAAAATCGAAGTGGAGAAGAAACCTCATTTCAAAAGTTAAATAAGGTCATTCAAGAACTTCATAGATTTCAACTTAGACTGTTCCTAAAAGATTCACAAAGAAAATCAACCTATAACAATGCATTTATTGTTTTTCTTCTCATGTCATTAATTTAATGACAGTTATGGCACAAAAATAAATTAATGGTTCAAGTAAGAATTGTGTCTTACCTGACTGTATCCCTACTTATTACGAGTGCAATAAACTTGCAGTTTTGATTTCTTTCTCTTCTTGTACCTTTGAGTCCATGAACTGACACACAGCAAATTTAGAGCCTTGGCTCTTCACCCCTTGAGCATGTGACCTCCACATTGTTTTCTAGAACCTACAGTCTGAGACACATTATCTTAGGCTGTCTTAGAGAAAAAAGAACATCAAACAAACAAGTAAAATCCCACTTCAACAACTTCCTTTTGAGTGACCAGTTTGCGAGCCAGAGAAAATATCAAATGTAAAAATGTTTGAATGAATTAATGCACTTATTTCTATTTTTCTCAGAGCTGGAGTGCAGCCATCACTTTCTAAGGCTAAAAATAATGTCAGTAGGCAGCTCAGATAGATGCAAATCACCTTCTTCCTCTTTATTTAATATCTCTTGAGTGAGAGACAATTCATTCTCTTGAGACATTATAGAAAATTAATGGAATTATATCAGCAGTGATCTGATAAGAATCCAAGAAAATTACAATGGATTAAGTAGAGTTAGTCTGAAAGAAAGCCACTTGATTGAGTTGTTCTTCAGCCTTCCTTACTCCTACAATTTTAAAGACTTCAAAAATGTTCTCATGGTCATTGACCACAAAACCCTTAGAATCATAGAATATGCTGAGTTGGAAGGGACCCATCAGGGTCATCTAGTTCAAATTCTGGCCCCGCGCAGGACACTCCAAAAATCACACCATGTGCCTGAGAGTGTTGTTCAAACACCTCTTGAATTCACACAGGCTTGGTACTGTGACCTACTCCCTTATATTTCCCTTTTAAATTAGTGATTTCTTTAAAAATTCTATGTGTTCAATTATACCCAAGTCAGAAGCAAAGTCTAGAAGCTGTCGACATACTGATAAAATCCCTAAACTTTGCTTTCTCCTTTGTGATCACCAAGGGCTCATCTCCACATCCAGTCAGCAAGATAATTGAATAACATGGATGACAGAACACAGCCCTGCCAAGCTTTTGGACTGACCTTGAACTCCTTGGTCAGCTCACCATGTACAACGCCTCTTTGTGTAAGTCCCTGAAGAATAAACTCTGAGTAAGCAGATCAATTTCCAGCCATCTTTCTCAAGTATTACATAGAAAGATTCAATAATATAAGTTAAATATTGTAGTAAAATTGGCCTAAAACAGTAAAAGTTTGAAGCCATTATCAGTGTTGAGCTTGTTCAGTCTGAAGTACATAAACACCTGATGCCTGGACCTGTATTCAACAAAATATATATGAGATATATATATATATTAATATAGTACAATAGATGCATATCTCAGGCAACATATTTTTCTGTGACCCAATTCTCAGACTTGCGTTATATTGCTATAACAGTGTGTTATGGGTCTACAGAGTAAACATCATTATATTTTCATCCACTTTACTCTGCCAAACTGGTGTCTAATATAACTATAATACGTTCATTTATTAAGCAGGATTACATACAAGGCAGTTCATCATCCAGAAAGAAATTAGTAGCCAGTTGTTTTCACATTACTGTGCATAGTGATGAGTCTTTAGCTGTGGCTCATGTGAATTTAAAACTAAGGCAGGCAGAGGCACTTGGCACCATGTTTTGCAGCTGAAGCAGGAGTGCTTCTGAGACACTCTCTGTAATGGTTAACTTTAAGGACCAAAGGCCCAGTTTTCTTCGGAGAAAACAAAGAAAGCAACATATTTCCATTGCTTTTTTATTTCATTTTAATGGGAAATTGCATTATCTCCTACTATCAGTCAGCTCAAGATGCACAAGATTGTCTGTTGTCATTTGTTTCTGTTTTGGGTTCCTCCCAGGACAGGGTGAAAGCAAGGACTGGTAATTGTGACAGCACAAGCCTTACTATTTTTCAAAGCATAACAGTCAGAGTTCAAAAGGCAAGAGGCACTTTTAAGATATCCAGGCATAATCTGTGTACTCCTCTTGAAGGTAAAATTTGTAATTAAATTTGGCATTTCTGAGCAGCCTGCTAGTGCTGGTCATCTTGCTAACAAACAAAGAGGACATGCTTTGTGACACTGGCACACAATCCGTGGGTAAGAGCTGGTGCCTCTCTTGTAGGAAGCAGACAGAAGAGATGTGTGTATCTAAGATGGCCTAAAGGGAACACAACTGAAAGATGCTCAGAAAAAAAATAGTCATGTAATCAGAGCAAAGAGAAATATGAGATGAAGCAAGGGATGTAAGATCACTGCTTTGCTTTTTGCATGAGCTTTTCCTGTCATTTTGTCTTTCTTCCATTTCCTTCTACATATTGCAGAGGAGCAAAAATATTTATTTTGGTTATAATATTCTGAAAATGAGACCTTGAAAAGCAAGATAACAAAGAGTGACAGACTCTAATATTTAAAGCAAACTTCTGGATGGGAGATAGAAAATAATTTGATTCTCCAAAACCCTGTAATAAAGAATTAAGAAGTAAAATGCGTCTGATTTTTATGCAGGTTATTTTATCAGACAGAAGGATGAAGCAAAATGAGATCACTGTTTTTTTTTAATTTAAATAAATTTTAAGTAGCTTGAATATTATAGTTTTAGAGATCACTGTATTTCAGGTCTCACATTTTCATTGCTAACACTGGGATCTGTGAAAAAGTATCTTGAGTAATTTGGTCACATAAATAATTTCATGTTTTATTGAAAACCTCAACCAGGAAAATATCTTAACACAGTCAAAAGGTATATACCATACAGAATCAGAATTATATACAGTTAATTGCTTTGAAGAAGGAAGAACAAATTGAACCCAATGAGATTCAAAACTGTGTTACCAGTAAGTATGTTAATCTGTTCTGCTTGGCTTCTCAACATGTGAAAGCAAATCAGCATCCATAATTCCAGTCCTCTTGGAGAGGATTTTTAGAACAGATTACAGCACTAGACCTTGTTTCAAGCATTCTTCTGCAAACAAGCAAGAGGAAGGCACCACTGCAATTAATAGGGATCAGAAGGTTAGGCTTCTGATAGGCTGCAAAGTGGAAATACCTCTGCTATAGGAAATGATTGCTAGAGCATTCTGGTGTCACACTCACATCCATCTATCAATTCTTATCTTCAAAAGGTAGGGCAAGATGATGAGAAAATCCCTCTGTATTTGAAGAGAGAATTCTTCTCAGCATTTCTTGTCAAGACCACGGAACTAATTTATGCTGAAAACAGGCAAAGGGAAAACAGAGAGAAGGCACTTGCTTGGAAAGAGAGAATATGGTAAAGAAAAGCGCATAAGGTTCTTGTGTCTCCAATGAGATCTCTGAATTGTTACTGTGGCTCGGGAATGGTGGATAAGGTGACAAGTGTGGACTATACCTCATTAAAGGTAATCAGATCCCCCATAACAGCTCTCACAGAAAAATTGTTTCTGCAAATCAAACCCCAGAGAGAGTTTCAACAGAAGAAAAAGGGTGATATAGCATGTTGAAAGGGCTGACATACAGCGTATCCGGGGAAGATAAATGGAAAAACACACAACCATGGATGAAAGAAAAATTATCAGTGTTCAAATCTTAATACAGCTAATATTCCTGTGATAATTGAAAAGGAAGCAGTTTAGGAGAGATGCTCAGACACACATTCATCAGCTGTTCACCTGGTGAGTAGAAACAAGGAGCTGGTTCTCTCACCAACCAGAAGCAATGCCAGGCAGAGAAGGCAAAAATCACAGAGCTCCAGAGAGCAAACTTCTGCCTCTGTGCTTGCTCATAACCCATTAATCTGACAGACATCCTGGTTTAAACCCAGCTCAGCTGAGAACAATCCTCCACGGGTCCACTGACATAAGGAGACATAAAGACAGCTGTAGTTGTAGTATGTTATGGTATAAATTGTTAGGAGCTGTAACAAATGTCAAAATCAGGAGACAAAAATAAATGTAGTGCACGGAAACTAGTACAGCTCTTCTAAAGACAAGTGGTGTCACAAAGATGTGTTGCACTTTGGTTTTAAAGAGCCAGTTTACATCAAGGAATTTCATTGCTTTTATACATCAACAAACTGTAAAGTTCTCAAAAGGGTTGCTCACCAGAGAAAGGTGCTACAAAATAAAGTGTTGTGCCTGGGAGCAGCCTGATATGGGATGGACTGTCCATTCAAGCCCAAAGACAATTCTGAACTCCTGCACCATGGGAGCACCCTGGCTGAAACCCATCTTGGAGGGGGCTGAATCTCAGGTACACAATGGCCTCTCTCTCATTCCCATACCTCTGATTCCCTGAAAAGGAAAGCAAGACCCGCTGGGTGAAGGGAACCACAGTGCTGTCCAGCCAGGGTCCTAGGGAGAACAGCAACAGGCCCAGTTCCATGGGACACACCTCAGCATGAGACAGAGGGCTTCTCTGGCTGGAATAAGGGGCAAAGCCCCTACAGAGACAACTGCAAATTGTTACTATGGGCTTCTGAGCAAGGCTGAGCATGATTAAACACTCAGTTTTCATGCTGTTAAAGGGTTGATTCTTTATTCCCTGCTTGTTTTTTTTATTTATCATTTCCCTAGAACACCACATCCCTAAGGTACAAACTCATATGAAGTAATGGTGTATTAAGAGAATCAAATCCCAGAAGATGCCTACATTGGCACACTACACATTCATTCTTTCACCCAAAACAGGACTGCTGTCTGTGGCTGATTTGCAATTACATTTAAAAAAATCTCACCAAGTCTTACATCTCCTCTTGCCACTGAAAGGCTTATTTCACCATCTGTTAATGGCTTTCAAAATGTTTTTCTGGTAGATCATCCTCCTGCTCTCTATGATAGATCTTATTGTACTAATTTCTCTTCCACAGTGATGTTTATTCCCTCAAATATTTGCAGAACATTGTCAAGTCACCTTGCAATCACTGCTTGGAGCATTCCTATCTAATTTGCTGCCTTTCTACACACAGCAAGCCAGTTCTTCCAGCCCACTTTATCGTTTGCCTTGTTCGTTTTGTCAATTATTTTCTTTGACCTCTCCTTGCACTTTGTTTTATCATTTTTTCAACACACTCCTGTAAGTACAGATTAGCAGCCTCCCTCCCTCCATGGGACCAGCGAGGAGCTGATTCACTTGGTCACACACAAGCAGCAGGAACATGACCTGTGCAAGGCAGCTGCTTCAAAGAGAATTAAATGGTGTATAACAGCATTCAGCAGCCTTTTACAGAGGGCCAGAGTGACTACTTCGAGCCTGGAGGGTTAGAATTCCTCCCAAAGCACTGTTCTGCAATGTGGGTTCAGAGCAAATTCACTCCCAGCTGCTCCCCTGGTGTGTGGACATTGTTCCAGGACAGGACACTAAACTCATTCTCTTCACTGCTTTGCTTCCTTGCCTATGTTCCTTTTGTTAGGCTAGGAGAAGATATTGCACTTCTCCACATACACTTTTTCTGAACAAAGGTATTATTTATGGTGAGCAGAAGATAATAGAGTTTTCTGTCTGTGTGGGTATGACATACCCACTGCAGTGATTTTCCATTTCATTCATATGCTCTGTAGGTTCCCTCCTAGTCATGCAAGAAAATAAAACACATCTGTATTGATAGATACAGATTTTTGACAGACCTGGAAGTTGCTGGCCTATATAACATTACATTAATCCAAATTTATCAGAGTAGTAGTTATACATGCGTAGTGAGGAACTCTATTGTCCTGTCTTTAATTTACTCTTGAGGAGTTCAGCTCTCACAAAATCCATATCAGAGCCCCCTTTCTCAATTATTTTAGCCAGAGAGGGGAGAGGTCTCTATTTGATCTGATAACGGAGCTATTTGGCTCACCCCAGCCATTAATCCATCTGACAGCTTTCCTATAAAAAAGCAGAATTTCCATCCTCCAGTCCAATTTATTTCACCATCTGCACTTTCCTTCCCCCATCCCTGGTCAGTGGTAATAATGAGAACTGTCTAGAAAAATATATAAATATGGCACATGCATATAAATACAGCTAAAGCAGGTTTCTCAGGTGTAACAAGAAGAGAATTCTGCCCTTACAAGAATTTTTAACTCAAGCCTTTACTTGCCTTATGGAAACTTGAACCAGTCACTATCCTTTTGACTATCCCAACACAAATTTCCATTTTTCTAAATAAACAAGCTGTTTGTTTTGTTTTGTGTAGAGGGGTTGTTTCCTTGGGGTTTTTGGTTTTGTTTTGTTCTGGTTTTGTATAAGTCTCTGTCACAGCAGTTCTCTGTCTTAAAGAAAAATACTATATTGTAATTCCAAAGTGAAATTTCCTCATTGTGATGATACTCCAGGTATTATGGAGCAGATCTGGGAAAAAGACAAGCACACAACACTGCTCTTGAGTTCTTTTGTCTGACCTGTTGCTCTGCAATTATCCTTAGTTGACAGCATTTGACAAGGCTTAGAGTTGGACTAGCGGAAATCTCGGTGGAGAAGGGGGTTACTTGGCTCTTTTTCTTTTTAAGTTAGAAAAACTGATATATAAGGCAGTTGAAAAAATATTTTACATTTTACACAGTATTAATAATTTTCACAAATTATTTATTTAAAATGACAAACTTGTTAAATATTTGGCCAAAATCTATTTTTAAATAGAAATAATGTTTCTTTGCAAAACTTTGGAAGTAGAAGATAATGTTTTTCAGTTTCAAAAAGTTTCCAAAGTTAGTGTAATTTTACAAAAAAAAAATCTCAATTTAAAAAAATATATTCATGACTCTTAGTGGATATTTCTATAGATTAGCTATAAAGTATCCCAATCCAAGTGTAGACAACACTCAGTTAAATGCTCAGGCACCCTCCACAACTGCAACTTGATTCCTTGTTTTTACAGGTGACAGTTCAGGAAGATTTCAAATGAGGTCAGGAGAGGAAAAAAGTATTTTTCCCATAATGACATGCTGAGAAAAAGCAAGGCAGAGTTCACAATTTTCATGCTTATATATCTACATGTTCACTCCAAAGTTACTTAAAAATAATTTCTATGCATGCAATCGAAACCTTGCGTTTTCATCAAGCTACTTCAGTTTCTTAATTGAAAATGGAAAAGATCTCGGCCACGCTGGGGCATCTCCTCTAGGTTTTTGAGAATCCTCTATTTTCTGGTTAGTTTTTTGATGCTCCTGTACCTCCAGATGATAAGACCTCACTATGAGTAGGTGGGTAAATAGCAATGCTCAGAGGAAATTCTACCACTCCTTACACTCGTTGCACTCCCTGTATGATCTTCCTGCAGCACTGTGAGTCGGGATAGTGGGATAGGCCTTGAAATTTACCTCATATCTAGAAACCATGGAAAATGGTACAAAGATATTGGACCAATTTCTCTCTTTGGAAGAGCACAGCAGCCTCAGACACATCAGAACAAGGTCTGCTGCTGTGCCTGGGGCAGAATCCTGCCAGGGTACATGCACTAATCAACAAATGTTCTTTGTTGCTATTGAAATTTTTGTCTTAGTGAGATGTGATTTAATATGTTCGGGTTTAAAGCCCTGCATTAAACCCTAGTTGAATAGGTTAAAACACTCATTTGGATTGTGGGATTCATACGAATTGGAATGGTTGAGATGGAAAGGCTCTGAAACTCCCTGCACTCCCCAGAGACCTACTAAAAGGATCCTGGCTTCTTGACTAACAGGTTCCATTTCTGACTTCAGTAAGACAAGATACGAAGCAGAATCACTTTAAAGAAGGGCATAAACCACCAATACTTTGAGACACTTCAGTGATCATGTCTGAATATTTAAGTAAACCACTTTCTACCTCTACAAAGTATTATTTCTATGAAGTATTATTGCATTGAATTGACAGTCTCTTAAGTCCTGCTATGACTGAGCTGCCCAGAAAGTTTACCACAGGATTTATACTGCTTACTACACAGAACTTGAAGCCTTTATAGATCCTGAGATGAGGATAGTCTTGGATTTTATAAGAGACGTTGTATGCCAATTCATCAGCAATTTCAGAAAGGCAAATATTTATAAAGAAAGTGAAAAATAAAGATATGATTTCAATGATGTCTCCTAGGCCCAGCAAATACTCATAGCAAATTCTAGTAACCTTTCATATTCATCTGCCCATGTCTCTCTCCTACATATTTTCTCCTACATTTTCTCATTATCCCTTTATTGGGGAAAACAAGAACAATTGATGATGGGCAAAAATATGGAATTTTTTTTTCGTTTCTATGAATGCATGGTCTAAATGCGTTCCAAACTCAAGTCAGCTCACAGCAAACATTGGTGATATACAAATGGAACTAAAAGGATTTACATGGCCTGGATAAATTTTAAACTACTTTAAACATGTCCCAAGTAAATTTTCTTCCTTCCATAGAACGGTATTGAAAGAGGGAGAAAAAACAATTTAATTAAGCATTCCAAGGAGTTTTCAGAGCAAATTCTTACCTAGTTCTGAGATTTCCTACTTCTGTTTGATTAAGTTTCTCTGGGTAAACATATTTACTTTCATGTAAAAACTGTTTAAATAAAATAATGAAAATTTACCTTAACAATACTTTTATAGCGTGACAGGCTTCTTACAGTACCTGTTTGTTTATTCTCAGCTTTAGCAGTAAATGCTCTGTAAGACCTGACCCTGCTCAGCAAAATGAGTGACTAGTAGGACCAGTGGATCAGGCAAGGCAATGAAATGGAGATTTTTGAGAAAGCTTCAGTTGGCAATGCCTGATACAGTCAGGAAGGTGGTCATTGTGTTTTTCAATTTTGAGATGAAGCTTAAATTATTGATCACTACTGAGGTCTTGAAAGCTGAAATCAAATACAGTATCTGGTTGACCACTTAAATCTTCCACTCAACTTGCCATCTTCAAATAATTTATTTTTTTTTTAAATCCTTTTAGAGCTTTGATTTGTGAAAATTCAGGGTAACCCTTAACAGTGTGATTTCGGCAGGGGAAAATGGCAATGCTTCTCAGTGTTCAAGCTAACTCTGGATCAGGTCCACTACATCAGGCTAATCCTTAACATACAGAGACCCCTGCTTCCTGTTTCTTGGTTGGCAGAACAGCTCATTGTTGGTTCCTTATGTCCAGAGTAGCCAATCTGGTAGTGTCATCATCCCCTGAGATCCCCTGCTCAGCCTGCCTTCTCCAGAACCAAAATCCAGCACTCCTCAAGACAAGCAGTACCCACCATCAAATGTGAATATCATCAAACATGTTACTCAAGATTAGGACAAACAAAAGCACAAGTTTCACCCACCTAGAGATTCAAACTGTTTCTGGAAGTGCATGGTGCAATAACTCTAAAAGCTGACATCTAGATACATAGCAAACAACTCCCCCCGCCCCTTGCCTGGCTGTCACCAAAACCAGGTCCTGAATCAACAGTTTTTGGTAATCCTGCCAGGCCCGTGCCCTTCCAGGTAATTGTGACTGATCTGGTTCAAATAATCAGAAAGAACAGATGGTACCCATTTCTCCAGAGTTTGATAAGAAGGATATTAGCGTGGCAGCACAGGATTTGCTTCTGCAACCATTAATGCGTAGATAGAAGAACCAGAGTTGTGTCATCCTTTGGAACTTGAATTACCAAAATGAAAAAATTCCTATTCAGAGAGCAAAACAAAAAAGAAAAATGAAAATAAAGCAGGAAGGAAGGTTCAAATGAGCTGTCTAGGGGGTAGAGATGATACAGGCAAAGGGCAGGGAAGCATAACTGTCAGGCAGTCATGAAATTGAAGCAGGGATAACCACTCCTTGTATCAGTCTAAGCAAATACTTCTACAGGTTTGAAGAGAGCGCCATCATTCTTCCATAACAGGCATTTTACCTAACAGCAGCATTAATTATTCTTTTCATAGTCCCTTAACTGCTCCACACTCTTGAGGGAATAAAAACAAACAACAAAACTCTAATTACATGAACCTCGAAGTATTTGCAAAGCAAATATTTTAAAAGTGACTCAAATCTTCAGAAACATAAGTCCATATGAAAATGAAACAGTTATAAACATTAATGGACTTTAAATGTGTTAGTTATTTATAAAACAGTTCCACTTGACATAGTAAATGCTTTCTTTCCAGACTTTGTTCATCAGGCATCTAAAACCTGTAAGAAATATGCTTTCTCACTCCTGCACAGTTTGCTCAAATTAAAGATTATTATTAAATCAAATTATTATATAAATAGATTGCATAACATTCAGGGGTGGTAACTCACAGTCCATAAGAGGTTTTATCTGTAATCACTGAAGTATAACACTAGTTTACGGAAGAAAAAACTAACAAAGTGGACTGATTAAGTGGTTTGGTGAAGATTTTGCAGGTGCCAAAACCAGACTGCCATGCTGTGATGCCCCCCAGGTTGCATCTCCTCTCCACTAAGGACAAAATAACTGTAAGCTTTCAAAGCCTATGTCACAGTCCATTTTCCTTCCACTCAATGGCCTAGACCCTGCAGCACTGAATTCATTTCTAACATAAATGCTGCAGCAACTACTACAACTGCCTGCAAGTCCTGTAAAGCATAAAACCTAAAAGCTAGACTTTTTTTCCAGTTTGAAAATTCAAAAAATTACAACCACCCTAAGGAGATTTTCTAGCAGTTACCATTTTTCTGAGCTGCTCTATTACTCATCCCTTATTTTTGCCTCTCCCCTCACACTGTCTCCCCCTTCTATATCATGCATCATCAGAATGGAAACAATTTAATACAACAAATTATTGCTGAAGGTGAACAGGAGGTAAAAGTCAAGTACCATACTCTGCCTGCCTTTTGGGATTCCTCATGTATCTCATTCTGTATTTCACTCATCAAAATGTCATGCTTACAAAGTTGCACAGCTTGAAGAAGAGAGGAAACAACACAAAGGAGAGGGGAAGAAAGGGCTTAACCCTTGTGCTATTGTTCATGTTTGCGTATCAAAAAATTGGAAAAAGATTCCCAAGTCTGACAGCAATCACAGCCATCTAGAAAGTCTCTAACACATGAATAATGCTTTTTCAGTTCAAAAAAAGACCAAATTTTCTTACCTTCAAAGGCCATTTTACAGCTTGGGTGTATATCTGACATTAGGGAAAGAGAGATTGCATCCTCTGAGCTATATGACACTCACAGCTGCTTTCTGGATTGACTTCCATGATAAACAGGTCACTTCTGGAGAAAATTGATGTGAGCAAGAGTTGTCATTTGTCCAATTCATTCTTTCCAGTCACTTTGTCCTCCTGGTTCCAACATACTTTGCAGACTGAGATTCAACACATCTATTGATTTTTTCAGTGCATAAAGGTAAAAATATTTTTAAAGTTTCTGACTGAAACTTTATGTCCACAATACTTTAGTACTTTGATTTTTTCCATTTCAATTAAATGAATTAAAGTTGAGGAAGAAAGACAGAGACATGTAAACTTTAGAGACAAAAGCCTGGTTTTGATCAAAGAAAGCACCTTTGAGAATAGTAAGTCCCCCTGTTAACTCTAACGTTACTTGGGTATATCAGTATTTTGTTTGTTCCTGCCTTTAAATAGAAACATATCCCGGTCTGTGCATACAGGTTTGTTTTTGGATGCTTGAAAATGGGTAAAGTTTCTAACAATTCCCTAATATAACCCTCATAGCAATACTTAAATCTTTACTAAATGAATGCATATTCTTGCAGAGTTAGAGATAATTTGGTTAAGTATAACCCATTCTGGGCTATGAACATGTTAGGATATCTCCTTTAAATGCAGGGGAATGCATCTCCTCACTTATTTCTGTCATTTCACTGACCACCTCTGGTAATTACCCAAAATATTTGATTGATTTAAGGTTGGTATTAAGAAAAAAAGAAACAAACCAAAACATCTACATGGCTTTTCCTTTTTTTTTTTTGCTTCTCTTTTCTGCTAGTTCAATGGAGCTTTGCTGCTCTGTTTACAACAGTGCTGTCACTTCTATGGCACAAAACAGATTCTGCAAAAATCCCACTTTTTTTTTCAGCTTCCCTGCAGAAGAAGGCAGCAGCACAGCAGGGCTGAAAAGAGGAAAGCTGGGACTGCTTTCCTCCTCCAAACACAGGCCTGTCTCTGTGGCAATCTGTGCTACAGGAGGGACCAGGTATGGGCTGCAGAAGTGCCACACATTTAGCTCTGCAACTTTTCACAAGCTGAGATGCAGTGCAGAGTAGCAACTCTGCCCATAGGGGTGCCTTGTCAAGTCAACTCAGTTCAGGGCTCTTGGCAGTACCTCCACCAGTTAAATAAAACACTGTCCATAAAACCTCCTGGCCAGTACTACAGAACAAGAGCTGTATTCAGAGAGCTGACCACAGGTCCATTTCGTCATATACTGTGGGAGGAAAAGATCCTTCTGACCACTTCCTGGCTTTCCTCAGGTCGCTGAAGGAATGAAATCCTTCTCTTTGCTGCATTCTAATAGAGAAAGCAGGAAGCACTGGATTTAAATTGTCAGTGTTGATAAAAGGGATGCCCTTTTCACTCTTTTTCCCCCATTTTTCTCCCTGTGCTTGCCCCAGAGTGCAAGTCCTGCTTTCTTTCCCATGACAGTTACATCTGTCAAACCTGTCACATTTTGCATTCGTTTGTGCAAGATGCAAAAGCTAAAGCCGGTGCTACAGATCTTTGTTTGATTAGTGCAATGTGTTGATTCTGTTTCTTGATATTTCACAGAGGAAAGAATGAAAGATAATAAGAGACAGAACAGTTACAGCAGTCAATGAGATAGATGGCTTTAAAGTACCTTGGTCTGCTGTCACAGCTTTCATCAGACATGCCCAGCAAGGTAAAACAGGCATTTTTTCCAAACAGATGGTCTCAGAGTCCTTACATCATTACAGCTCTGAGTAGCAGGCACTGCCACATGCTGGGAAGGAATTGTGCCATGAAGGAGATGCACTCAATTTACCTGCCTGTCTTAATAGCATCTGAATGTCTGGTCTGTTGAGGTATTAAGGTACATCTTAGTAAAAGGCAGCTGCTAAAGGGACATAGCTGAGGTTATGGAGAAGAAATCAAAGCCTTTTGTTAAGGCAATGAAGACATTTTGGAATTCATTTTGGACAAACCACATAATCTCTGTGACAAGGTTTACACCACAGCGCAGCTTGTGAACAGTGTGCCATCAGATCTAGCCACCTTTTCCTACTGAAAATATGATGAAGGCAATGAGCAGATAGTAGAAACTTGCAGGTTGCAGAAAGCTGGTTACATCCAAAGTTTTGCAAATAGTATATTGGCTGTGTGCTGCTGCCCTACTGAGCCAGGCTACCAGGCACTTTTTGGGTACATATATTGCACTCACTGGAGAGAAGCCTTTAGTCAGCATAGGAGACTCATTTCCAGCTGTCTAGAGAGACAGTAACTCTGGATTTGCAGGTTGCAGTAGGTCTGTCTGCCTTTCAAAAGATGGTATGAATACAGCTGGGTTTTCTGTTCCCTCTCTGTAGAATGAGGATAATAAATTATCATTCTTGTCATGTTTGCCTTTCTTTTGCCTGCTAAATTTGTAAGCACTTTAGGAAGAAAAAGAAACATCTCATCAAAATGGATGTTTGTTCTAAATGGGCAGCTGTACTCCAGGCCTTTCAGATTCCTTCATCTGGAAGCAGAAATCAGTGTATCAGTTGCATATAACTTGGGTTGGTGCAGAGTATCCTGAGACAGCAAAGCAAGCAGGAAAGGGTGAGAGCCTTCTATCAATATATATCAAATTTGATATATATTATTAAAGGCTACAGAGAGCCTTTAGAAATGCAATTTCTCATTCAGAATATTTCAGCCTTTTTCTGAAGTCACCACTGTCTCTAACCAGGTAACTATGAAAAGCTTTCTGTCGGCATAATGATCACTCTCCAGACCAGAGTTCACTAGAGCCTTTTCCCAAGCCTGTTACAAAGTTGTGAGGAAAACTCAGAACTCTTCCTTCTGTCACAGGCTCATGTCTTCCTGCAGGATGGAAAGGTGAGGACAAGTTTTCCATCCTGGTGTGACAATCAGAAATATCCAAGCTGGTAAATGAAATAGCTGCCAAGCCAGACATGCCCCTGCAGCCTCCACTGAGCAGGTAAAGGGAAGGAAAATGGGCCAGGAGTCATGACAGAGACCCTAGAGCCAGTAGCTAGCTGGCCAGGATGCGGTAAGCCTGAGGAGATTATGTGTCATGCAGAGCAGGAGAAAGCCCAAGCTTGGATGTAGCCCAAACAGTTTCCAGAGAGGCTGTTGCCAGCCAGGTCTAGAACCTCCTTAACAAGAATGACAAGTGTGGTACAATACTGATATTCCTTCAAGCAGAGCTAGAGTCCATGGGATGGCCCCGCTCTGCACATAACCTCATGAGTCCAGGCATCAGCAGACTCCCAGCCAATAGCCCTCAGGTGACTCAGCCTTAAATGCAGCTGAGCCTTGATAACTAATATGCACCAAGTGAATGTTGGGTGAAGTCTTATCCCCTGGGAGGTGGGGCTTGCTGCCATACACTGAACAGACCTTAGGTCTACAAGCATAATCTGCCAGAAAACCAGAGGACACTGCGGTTCCATAAAAGCCTTGTTAGGAACTCCAGCCCAGTGTTCCATTTTTCCAAGTATCTCATTTCTGTGATGTCCCACAGTCCTGATTTTCAGCATCCCGACTCATGCAGTTTTGTATCCTTGCAGGCTAGGACACTAATTAAACTGTTTGCTGCTCTAAAACAGACAAACACTTCTTGCAACAAGAGAGATTCATCACAAGGTACTAGAAACTCACAGCACCCTGTGACTTTAGATGACCTGAGATGCTGAACACAGTATGAGATGGCTAACTCGTTTCCTGCTGTTACCTCAGAGCAAATGGCTAGACTGCAACCTCTACCTTCACAGGTAGTATATCAGCTCTCTTGCACCAATGACTCTCTGATACCCTCAGCAGGCTTTGCTATCCAAGGGTTTATTTTGTTTAAAGAAGCTATGTATCTTGGGGTGACTTTATGATGTATCCCATATTGCCATACCACTAACTCTACACCAGGAAAAATGAATCTTGGGCCTCTCTGTGTCTTTAAACTGGGCCCAAGAGCTGAGACAGCAGCTTGAGAAGGAAATTTCCAGCAAGACCCCTGGAATACCCAGGTCCCAGCTGCAGAGCCTTTGGGCTCATTAACACTCCTTCCCACAGCTGCAGGATATAAAGCTTGAAAAGGGCTCCTCTGGAGGGGTGCTGGAGAGAGGATGAAGAGTGGAGCTTCTGTGTTTTCCTGTTTCTTTGGTTTCTCTTCTTTGCTTCTGGACTTGTTTGGGACATTAGAACATCAGAACCTCACTGGGAGATCCTTTCACCAGCCTGGCCTGGGGGGGGCCCTCACATTTTCTCCTCCGTGGCAAAAGAAGAAGGAGATCATATCAACAAAAGAACTCTGATTCTTCCAGGTTCTCTCTTCCCACAGTGGGGGAGGGGGAGCTGTGGCCTCCTTTTTATCAGAGAATATTTATCTCTCTGAACATATTTGTCCCAAACCAGGACATTATGCTTCTGTACTACTGCAACAGAAATGAGCCTTCAAATCTTGTTGACCCTGGGCCATGAGAATAGGAAAAAGATTTTTTCTGAAATTTGCCTAAATTGGCATGTTGTTTCCCAACTGCTGTCCCCTATCTGAGTAGAGCTGGCAGATTTATGCATTCGGTATGTATTAACTTAAACTGCTTCTACCTAACGATAAAGGAAAATGTTAATTCATAAATAACCCTGGGCAGTGGCAGGAATCCCACGTATACATTTCATATGCATTTCATATACATTTTACATCTGTGTTCTGCAAGCTGAAAAATGACAGTGCCCCAGTAGTGCAACCAGGCAAAGCATAAAGTGTTCAGCTGAGCAAGATAGAGAGTCCATGCTGTGCAACTCTTAAAGCTAAGCAGTGTCAGGCTAAGGTAGCAGGTCCTACTTATATTCCTATTGCAGATTAAGTTGGCTGCAGGAGCTGCCAGAGCCTGAGTCAGCAAAACAGAAAGTAAAGCAGAGAGCTTTCAACCACACCTGGGTGCAAGCAGGTGCCACAGAGAACTTGACAGGTTGTGGCCTCCAGCTGATACACTGGTGGTGTCTCCAACCCACTCACCCACTGCCCTAGATATTTCTCAGCTCTTTTGCTGCAGGAGACAGAGGAGCTCATTTTCCATGGAGTAAGTGATCCAGATCCTTTAATAGCTTGATTTTTGCCATGCTTATCCTTCCCTGTGAAGGTAAATCCCAGAACTGTTGGGCTGGACCACTTCCAAGTTTTTCAGTCAGGGAATTTCACAAAAAGAGCTGATAATGCAAATGGCTCCAACAAAGGGTTTTTCATGACTCTAGTGATCTTTTTTATTTAGGCAGATAGCAGCTTTTATCTCTTTGCACCATTTGGCTATCATATTTTTTTGTCCCTGAGTGAACCTCTAATGATGACACTACCAGGGGAGAACAGGAATAAGAAATTTTCTCACGTGGATCTGCTAACGCACTTCTTTTGCTGAGGCACAGCACCCCAGCTATCCCAGGTTAGGCGTTCACAGTAAGCACTTCACTCTCACACTGCAGTATCTCCTTTTAGTCCATTAGTGAACAGGCAGAGCACCTCTCCCAATAAAAAACCGTTATGCTTCAATCATCACAGATTACAATCTGATTTCAATCTGCTAACCAAAACACCAGCCATGCTAGCCCATTTTCTTCTTAGGAAGTCCATTCCCATTTCGAATCCAGCCTGGCACAGGTGAGAATGTGAGAGAGAAACATTAGCAAGAATCTTTTCTCTTACTTCACTCCAACTTAAACTAACCCCTTAAAAGAGACCAGCCTGGAGATTACTAAAGTTTATAACCTCTTTCTTAATTACCTACGTAAAATCAAAGCTCTGCAAAAACAAATGCTATGAATAAACTGCCTCATGTTTTCCAGCAATGCTTTCCTAATTATTAGTATTTTCAAATGTGATTACATGTGAATAATAAAGAGAAAATTCCTCTGCATTTTTTATTTCCTCAATACAGTAAATGTGCAAGCCTTCACTAATCAGAGACTCCCTTCAGCAAAAAAGCAACTCATTATTTCCGAACTTTTGGTACTTTTATCTTGTAAGCTCCGTAGCAGTGTGACCAAGGAGACAATCAGCTTAAAGGTATTTGGATGCTAATGAAGTACAGCTATACTGTTCAATAGGCTGAGAATGATAGTGCAGTTAACTCTCCATTCACTTACTTTGCGGTGAATACCAGAGCTGGGAAAGAACAGAGAAGAAAATAGAAACATAGAACATAATGTACACTAATCTCCGCCATCAATGGTTTACATCTTTCTCTTCCAAGCAAAAGAAAAGAATGCCTAGATCCAGGGTTTGAATCCTAAATGAAAGATTAATGATCTTGCTTCGGTATTTTGCTGAAGTAACAGCATCTCATCAGTACATCCAGTTTCTAGACAGTAGTACTAAACACGTGTTCCCATGTACCCTAATCTCAGGATTACCCTGGCAGAGAGATGAATAAACAAAGGAAATTGAATAGCATGCCCACAGGGTGTGTGGTGGCCAGAAAGCAGCTCAAACTGACACTGAATGGCTAAAAGGGACTGTGAAACAAGATGTTTGTGCAAGGGAGGCCCGCAGTCCTGCAGGCTTCTATGGGGGTATCCTACCCCTGCTGCCACGGAACGAGCCTATAGAAAGGCACACAGTGAAGCAAATGTGTAAAATGAGAGTTGTGTGTATTAAATAGTTGAGCAAAGAATATATCTTTACATCAAGCTTACTGTAAAAGTCAGACTCCCCAACTACAGGAACACCATTCAGCTGTGAAAATGTTGCCAGAAGTCTTCCAAGATACATGCCTTGGAAAGTCACAGAATGCCAATGGGTACCTCAAGTTGGAGTAGAACAAAAATATTTAACAAAATAATGGCAAGGTCCTACTCATTATTTCAGCTTGAACTTTGAGACATGCCATTTCCTACCATTATTCTTTTTTTTTTTTTTTTCTGACAGATCCTGCCAGCACTTCAGCTATTTGTGCTAGTGCCACCATTCAGCTTCTGGGATGACCCAACACCCTAAGAAGATTGAGAGTGTGGAACCTGTTATGCTTTCTCACTGACCCTTCACAAACAGGAAGAAGGACAAAAGGCAGAGCCACACCACTTGATCAAACTGTAAAGTTTGCAAATCTGTCTTCTCATTCATCTTTCCTGTCTGAGCATGGCAACTGGAAACTGCTCTAAGCAGCGCTGTAAGAAAGTGAAATGTTATTTGCAATTCATCTCTGAAAACACAAACATCACGTTATACCAGTGGAATCAAACTTTAATTTCACATTCAGATACCTTTTAAACCAGCCACCTTGTAATGTGCTTTGATGAGTTATTAACACTTTTGAGAAGACCAATCTTCTGTCAATAGCATCGATTTAACAGTAATGGTTTTTTGAAATATTACCTCTTTTCAAACTAATGTGCAGGGAATTTGTTTAAGTCACAGAAAGCCAGACAGGCAATGAGAACTGCACCACTGCTGGTACAGGATTTGTATCCTTTGGTGTCTCTCTGACATCTGCATTTACTATTTGATAAAGATTTGAGACCACACCAAAGTACTTGTCTCTCTCCAGTTCACTTAGCTAATCATTGTTTCCAGGATTCCATCCTTTCGTTACTGAGTCAATTGAGGGGAAAATAGGTTTGCTCCTTCTGTCAAAAATCCCCAGAGAATTTGAGGTACCATTTGCATCTCCTTAAAGATTGCATTCTTGCTGCCTTTTTAGAAGAGGACAATTAGCGCCTCTTAGAGAAACTCCCCAAGCTTTTTGTTTGCCTAAAGGTAACAATATGAGCTATGCAATACAGTTCTGAGAGAAAAAAGGGTGAAACCACAGCTGGTAACCTGTGAGTCTTCCATGGTGGTTGCAAGTCAGGGCCTTTCTCACAGCAAAACGGTAGTTTAAGGTTTCACACCCTTTTCTGAGTAGCCTCAGACACTGCCATCATCTTCCTCCACCTCTGCAGCTCTATGAATGGGTTTGTATGGTCACAATAACCCCAAACTCTGAGGAACACAACTAGCCTGTACCAGTTCACTGAACTGGCTTACAGAGTCATCCTACAAACCACATTATCTGCTCTGCAGAACAGGCCATGGACTGAATGAGGTTTTCCTGGAAAAGGGGATAGTCTTTTGTCGTGCCTTGACAGCTGGGTGATATCATGTTCAACAGTACACTGAAATGGACAAAGGGAAGGAAAAACTACTTGGGAGCTATTCGAGAGTTTTCCAAGAAGCAAAAATCTCAACAGAACTAAATATTCAGAAAACACATTGAATAAGGTCTTGTGTGACAAAACAACCATATACATCTACAAATACAACAGAGTAACTGAGAGAAACTTGGGAGTCAAGTACTGTTCCTGTCCTCAATGACAGATGCTGCAGAATAGATTTGCTTTCAGCCCAGTTCCTAAAATTCTAAAATTCAATCTAGAAGCATCACTCTTATGTAAGTTTGTATTTCTGGTAAAGAGTTCTAGAAAACTGTTTAAAAGCAAATAGAAAGGATTATAATTCTCTGTGACTAATGTTTGTTTCTTTTTCTTCCAGAATTCCCAACTGCATTTAATTGTTTGTTTCCCTTTAAACAAGTAGGTTTTTTCACAACTGTACGGATATAGCAACATTTCAAGGTAATTTACACTTGTTGCAGATACCTGATTATAGTAACCTAAATGATTTAGGGTTTAGCCTTTCTGTCTTCGTTTATGCTCGCACACATTATTGATATGGAGAATATTTACTCTGATCAGTAAAAAGTACCCGGAGTTCGGAGTTTCAAGTCCAGGGACTGCAAAGCTGCTACTCTTCAGAACTGAGACTGAATGCTGTGTTACATCATTTTACTTGACTAGCTTTCCTCCTAAGATTTAGTGAGGAATTATCACAGCTGGATATATATCCATAAAGCTTACCAAAAAAAAAAAAAACCAAAAGGCAAATGATAAGACACTATTAAAAAAACCCTGTAAAGTATCAGTTTAGTTTGATTTCATTCTTTTTTCTAATTGTCAAAAGAGTAAGTTTTAGGATTGCTACTTTCTTCGTTGATATTTTAACGTCTTAGCAAAAGAAATCACATAGATTTCAGAAAAATGTAAATAAGCATGGAAAAGTATTGAAACAGAGGTTTGGGGGGTTTTGCTTAAATTAGCCACATGAATTAAACATTTGCCATGATACAAAGAGCTAAGAAAATGCAAATTTCTGGAGCCACCTACTGATAAAGGACAATACCCAGAGGAGACCAAAAGATGCAAGAGACAGATAAAGAAGCCTCTTGTCTCCAAACTAGTAGAATCAACAAAAATCACTCAAGATAACACCAAAGGAGAAAAGTTCAAAAGTTCAACCTGAGAAAGACAAGATCCTTCGGCTTCAAGACCACCGAAAGGAGCCTTTCTGTACGACCAGGACAAAGGATAAATGCTCAGAAGGGTGTGAACCTAATTAACATACCAGGCGAGGACAGGCGGGGCCAGGGGTTGAATATGCATGAAAAGGTGATGTAACCCAATACATATGGAACACCTTTGTGAATAAAAACGTGGTTCAGGCTGGAGGGAGTTGCAGAAGTTTCACGAGAGCTATCTCACTTGTGCTAGGCGCTCATAATACTTACCCACTTCAGAACTTAAACAAGTTGTGGAGTTTATTTATTCCACATATCGCTTCAGTATGCATATTGTAGAGCAAAACTTTTTGTCCTTCTAGACTTCTGAGGGGAGGTAAAACATAGAAGACAAGGATACCAATGTCTGAAACAGGAAAGCCAGAAGAAAAGTAGGTGAATTTTGGCTTGACTGATCAGAACATGTACACAAGGTTGAAAAGGGAGAAAAAAGACTCAAGAGAAATACCAAGAGTCCTGGGAAGCAGAAAGATAAAGCATGTAACTAGGATTGTGTGATTTGACAGACACTAGGAAGTAAATCAATGGGACATTGCAAAAATGAGAGTGCTGCTGTTGAACCAGACTTTTGGACTTTGAGTGCTTTCATTTGGCATGGAGCAAGGGAATTGCTAGGATCTTAATAAACAATTTTGGATATACAGAGAACAAATTTTTCCTTGTAAAATAATCCCTTTGGGGCCTTTTGAAACTTCTGCTTTGAGAACTATTAAAGTTTGAGAACTCTGATCCTTTTTAAAGTCCTTCTCCTTACTTCTCCTATCCATAAGGGAGAGATGGAAAATGTTTCTTAAAAAAGGAGGAAGGCAGAAACAGAGAGGTTTTCCCACAGGATATTATAGTGTTCATACATTCCCATGAATAACTTTTTCTTGATTCTTTCTTGGCCTAAAAGTAGCAGTTGAAAAAGATTTCACTAGAGATTACAAATTAAACTCAGTGTAGAGTTTGAGAAAGTCTTTACTGTTCATGCAAGCTGGGGCTTCTAACAATGATCTCAGTCAAGAGTAACACAGGCAAGAGCTGGACTGCTTTCCTCCAGCTCTCTGAATCTATCTTTTCTGATCATCCTTGCCTCAACCTGCTCTTGGATCAGATCCAAAGACTGATCCAGATGGAAAGGTCCTCTAAATCTAATTAGGCTTTCCATGAACCTCCAGGCACTTCAGGTTTGCTTTCTGACTCCACCCTCTCCTCCCATCACTGCAGTCAGAGATGCTTTGTTGCAACGATTGCTGTGCAATTATTGCCAGACTTGTTTTGTGATATACACTGATAGGAAATAAAATGAAGTACTCAGCTCCTTTTCACTAGGGAATTCACTCAGGACAACTTGTTTCCTAATGGATATATGCCAAGGTTTGAGAAAAGCTGTGGATCAGAGTCAAGCATAAATTATTTCTATTGTTTGTTTTGCTATCTCAGAGGAATGAGAAATCACCAAGCAATAGCACTCTATCAAGCAGCCTATCTGCAAAAGCCAGGACTGCACTTTAACAAGCCCTGCTCCCAGGAGCTCTTGCTCTCAACAGCTGCTGGCACAAAAATATTGACACCGGCTCACAAAAAGGTCTCTAAAACTTCTGCAAGAGAGATGAAATACTAAGTAGGCATGCAGAGAGAATTAGTCTCTCATTTTCAGCACACAGTGAGCAGAAAGGAGCATATTAGCAAGCCAGTTTGAGGATGATCCTGTTTCCTTTGCCCTTGGAAAAAAGAGCCTTTTTTATAGATGATTGCCAGCCAGCAACCACCTGACCAATTCTTCTGTACAGCTGGGAAGACAGTAGTGCCCACAGAATTTAATTCATCTTCTCACTCCCCGCCCCCCCCAAAAAAAAAATTCCTAAATACACCAACTAGCCTGTTACTAGCTTGCTTCTATACACAGGCAGAGGTACCCCAGCCACCACAGACAGCAACTTATTTTACTGCTCTTCTGCTGATGCTTTCCAAAGCTTCCATAGATGGAGGGCAGTTGTGTGTTCCTATCTAGATTTTCCAAATCTCCCACCTAAATTTCTCTTCCAAACATTATAATTGTATTAACTGCTGGTTCCCAAAATTCCCTACTAGATTGCTGTCTTCTTCTGAGCCTTTTCATTCAAGGTTTCCAACATGGTAAGGAATTTCAGGAAAAAACATAACTCTTATTTTTAAATTAAAATAATACAGGTGAATAGCCCACATATGTGCTATTAAATACTCCTAAACTATAAATCCTAAATTAGTGACTCTAAATCTATTTAGGTCCTAAATTCTAGGAAGAGAAAGAGAATTGCCTCCGTATTCCACAAAGCTGTTCAACCAAACAATCAGCTTTGCAGCCTTAAGAGACCAAGGAGCCAGAAGGCATGGCTGCAATATTTTATTCTGGAAAGCTTTCTGGTGGAGAAGAGGCTTTTCTCCTAGTTAACCTTCACAGAGGGGAGTCAAACTATAAAAAAAAACCAAACCAAAAACCCAGGCCTGAGGGCTCCTGTTGTTATTAGTTATATCCATCTCATGCTGCTTTTCTATTCCCTTTCTCTAATAAAGCAGTACAATGCCTTCTGCTTTGCCAGAGACCTCATGACTGTAGGGAAAATCTATTTTCTTACTTCTTCCTGACAAAAAAGTCGTTTTTCCTGAGCAAAGATCCCCTCTCAAGCAGCAAAGCTGCAATACTCTGCTTTCCCCAACCACCCTACCTGCCATACAGCTGTAATTAGCACCCACTTGCATTAGAAGGAAGTAATCACACCCTGAAGCAAGAAGGGTGAAGGGTCTTGGCAGTGCTCTTGGACATGCCATTTGCTGTAGTCCATGTCCCCCCGTAAACATATTTTTGCATGAATATGGTTTTGTTTCACTTTTTGCACCACTCAGCACCATATCAGACAAATGAAACTCCTGTGTGCACTGGCAAGTAATTAGCAGAGGTTATTAGATAAGTATTCTTGGCAGGAGGTTTTTTTTTTCACATAGTATGTGTTTCACTCCTAAGCTAACTAAGCATCTGGCAGCAATTATGTCCAAAGCCAGGCAACCCATCTAATGTATACAGGCTAATGAAAAAAAAAGTAACTAAAATGCTTTCAAGGATGTCTAAGAGGCAAATCTCCATGAGGAGAGAGAATTGAACTGACAGGATGAAAAGTGTTAATTGTGGGAGTGGCCATCACAGGTTTTTGATAGGTCATGGTAATTTATTTTTACATACTTTCTCTCCTGTTTTACATCCTTTTTTTGTCTTTAATCCAGATCTTGCATCCTCATTGGTTTTCCCACCAAGCAATTGCACTTTCCACCTACAGGCATCCCTCTGCCCTGCTCTCACAGACAAGGGGAGCAGCCTCCAAGCAGATGACTGCATCAGCAAACAGGTTGGGTCACAAGCAAGAGGGAGAGCTGCCACTCTGAGCCAAGATAGTGCCCCTTGGTGCAACAGGCAGCAAGGACACCAAAGTAGCAGTGATAGTTGCAAGTGCATGAAATAAGGCTGCTGGCACAGTCAGAAAGGGAGAAGACCCAGATCTGCTAACCCAAAGCTTCATCTTGCTAAAATGTTCTGTTACTTTTCATAAGTTACACCATTTCCCTCTCTCCCTTTTCTCTTAACAGAGAGGGAAAGGACATGAAAACCATGGAGATGAGGCTTTCCCCACATTTCCAAGGAGTATGAAACAGTTTTAGCGAAGGACCCTTCAAAACCAAAGTCAAAAGCTTATAAAAAAATCAAAAAGCAAGTCTGGAAGTTCCCAGGGCCAAATATGGAGAAGATTCACTGATAGCTGTAATCTGTGTGTATACCTTCACTGACTGCAAATAGAAAGTCATTTCTTTAGGACATTATTCCAAATACAACTGGCTTGTTTTTGTCTCTAGACTATACACCAAGCTCACATTCGACCTCAGATTTTCTGTTTTATACAGTCTGGACAGTGTCCATACAGTAGGGAAAGAGTATTTAAAAGTATTAAGTTGTCACTGATTCACTGGTGGGTGATTAGGTGAGGTGCTGATGTGAGGAATAAAATGATGACTCCAATAATTCAGAAGTGGCTTATGCCAACAAAAACAACCACTAATTTTCTCAAACAGAGAATTATAAAAACAAAATTATAATCAATGTGCATAAAGGTCTGGTCTCTAATTTGACAAGGCAGTTTATGTCCTCCTGCTCTCTGTGCTGGCTTCAGTGCTGTAGTTAACTAAAGCAAACCCTAAATTGATGGTGTGTGTCTGGACAATATTTTCACACACACAATGAAACCTAGCCACATGTGTAGGTGTTTGAGCACACAAGAACACATTTTAAATATAAAACAAGTTTTGAAAGAATATCAGGGTCCCATTGTGCAGTAAATGAAAACATATGCCATTGCTTAGGTTCTGCTACTTATGTATCTGTGTATTATATCCTACTTAGTCCTACTGCAATGTCCATTCCCACGTGAGTGATAGCTACTAAAAGAACCAAAAGTATTGGGCAAAGCCATGCAGGCAGCCTTTGTGCAATTCCAGTTGCCAGGGAGATGCCGTCCACCCCGTGTCCAAATCAGAACAGCTGTCTCGTTTGGAAACTGACCTGCAGGCAACAATGAGCATGCTGTGTCCATTGGTGATAAAATGAGCAAAAAGAGGACAAAATAATTGTAGATACCAATAAAAATGCAAAAATAACTCAACCCCCCACCTTGTTGCTAAAATAAAATGTTTGAGCTAGCAGATACTTCTAATGTAAGATAATGAAAGACATGGTTCCTTTTCACGGATGTTGAAAAATTGCAGTCACCATAATTTCCATTTCCCTTTTGTATAAAAAAAATGCCCATCCAAAGACTTCTACAGCTGGTGAGAGATTTCACGTTCAGTGAACTTTCAGAGGAGACTCATTAAAATTAGGGCCGTGTTTGAGAGTTGTGCAACAAGCTGCTGGAAGCTGTGCAGATACAAGACTCAATTCCTGCCCAGGGTTCCTCTTTGGCAAAATCACACAAGCTGGAGTTTTCATCACCACTGTGTGATTCACACAGGTAATTTTATTGGTAGTATTTTCCATATGGCCTATAAAACCAGGTCACCTTAATACTCCAACTTAATAAGTCCAACTGTGCATGCCCTGCACAAATTAAAAAAAGGCTCTATTCTCTTACAATGAAAATTGTAAATCTAAGATGGACTAGTGTTGACCATTTTTGCTGATGTTTAAGCTAAGTACTGATGCCCACAGGGAAGATTCCACCACACCTGATTTGTGTTCAATATTTTAGACAGTGAAGTGTTAAAGTGATTTGAGAAACTGAATAAATATTGTACATGTGAAAGGCAGATGCTGATATTTTTGCCTTAAAATCTAGTTGTCCCTGTTCATTTCAGGAGTCACTGTGAGATGGAAATACCACCTTGCAATGCTTACAAGTGCTCCTAACAAGTGATTTTAAAGCTAATGTTCCTTCTGTTTTCTTTCAGTCAAATAAGTCAACGCACTTGCCCTTAAAGCTTCTGCATCCTTTGCCTAACAGACATGTAAGCTTGCCATGATGCAGCCTGAACTAACTTTCTTCTTTTCCTCAAATCAAATTAAATTTCTTCTACTATTTCTATACATCTATGAATATCCATGTGAACTGGACAAGATTTCAAATTAATATTTGTTTCTGAAATTATAACTAAACACAAAAACACAGAGCAAAAGTTATTTTAAAAATAACATTGCCCCCTTCTAGCCAATGCTGCTGATGTCTAAGTTAAGCAATCTTTTTCATATAGCATTCTTAAAACTACATTCAAAATTAGTCAGCCTGATTTTTTTTCTCCCCAACAGGTAACATGTTCTGACTGAAGTGAAGGAGTTTGGGAGGGAGCCTGACAATTTCAGCGAAGCTAACAGAGAATTTTCAAAGACAAAAGAGGACATTTTGTTCCAGCTTTCTCAGATTCTGTTATGTGGATTACTTTATGTGAGCTCAAGCTCACAAATCCTACAGGTACACACAATGCATACTGGCAGCATGTGTATGATTAAGTTAATCATTACCAGAAATAAAAGTTTTGATGAATTCACTTCTGTGTTTTTGTATTCAAACAAAACAGATATTTATATAATATCTATATTATATATGTAATTTTTCCAATTTTCCAGCGAACACTCTTAAATGGGATTTCACATCCTTTATCTCTGCAGGGTTTCCTTTAAAACATATTCTTCAGAATTCCTTTATCCTATATCACACTAAAACAAGAGTGATGTTTTCTGTGTTACCCTACAATGAACAAATTGTCTACACTTAAGAGAGACAAGTAACCATTTAAAAAAATTTAAAAAGACAAAGCCAAAACAGATTTTAATTTCAAGCTCCTTAGAGTCTTTTTATATAAAGAACAGCCTGAGGGGAGATATCTTAGAGAGGATGGGAAAATATCTTGACAGGTTCCTTGAAACTGAAATCCTGTTTTAAATTTCTCTCTATCTTTATATTTAACAATCTGAATTTTAAGAGTCAAAAGCCAGGCCATTTCCTAGCAAGTATTCCACTTTGCTCTGCTCCTTTGCACTCTTAAACAGTATTCTAAATGGATTTAAACGTTACAAAATATCACTACTGTACTAAAGAGGCTGATTTTTGTGTGTGTGCGTGTGTGGAAGAATTTCTTTCATACGCAAGGTCACTGCTTCACTGGACTGAAACAACAAAGTAGATTATTAATACTGTGTAATCCCAAAGAGTCTAAAAATCTCTTGACCCATGAAACTCATTGGTTTGTGGATCTGCAATTCAGATGGATCTGACAAGAGCAGAAACAGAGGTGTAGGAGAGAGGAAAGGAGGCTATTATGAAACAAAGTATGCCTTTTCTGAGGCACACAGATGCCTACTACTCTAGGCACTAAATGTCTACAGATGTTTCACTAATTTCACAGCTAATAACTTTGTACCTCATACTCATAAATATAAACTAAGCTATGAAGGACATCTGTCTGCATTACTATATTTAAACTGTTTCTTTCTGACCAAATACACTACAAACACATACACCATACCTGAAAAGCTTATGCTGTTAATTTGTATTAACCCTAAATAACCAGGTTATTAAGTAATTTCCATCCTAAAAGAATTACTACAAAACAAAATAAGAGGGAAAAATCTGGAAAGGTAGCAGTACAGGATGACATGCTTACACTCATTTCTGAAAGTCTCATCAAAAATCAAGTTCAAATTGTTTCTCACATGTACAGTTCTGCACCCCAGAGGACAATGACAAAAAAAGAACAAAAAACTTTGGACCTGGATAAGTGAAAATCAGCTATGATGTAACTTTGAATTATGGCTGGATTTCACAAACTGTATGAGCCCCTGTGCCTCTTATCTCCTGAAAACTTGCTTTCAGTTCTAGCACAAAGCAACCTGACTATGAGCTGTAGGTTCAAGTAATAAATATGATTCCTTGCTTATCCATTCCTATACTACATGATGTGGCACTATAGGAAGTCTTGCAGCGCATTTGACTGTGTATTGGCTGAGCAATAGACAACTGAGCTGCTGGGTAAGATGGAAACCTTGTTGTTCAATGCTTTCCAGCATATTTGACTGAATGCCAGCAGTGGTTGTTCTTTTTGCAGTTGTTCCTCTGTGCTGAATAGAACAGGGGCTGCTACACATTAGGTCCTGGTGAATTAACAAGACTCTAAATGCAGCTGTTCATGTGCTGGACAGTAAAGTGCAGTGTCCCATTCAGCAGTGATTTCTGCTGAAACAGTAACATCCAGCAGAGCAGATAGCTCAGACCAGGATCTGTTTCAGCTGCCTTTATAGTTAAATACATGTTGGCATCTGTGGTCTTCAAGAAAGCAGTCAGAAAGAGAACCCGGAAAAGCCTGGATAGCAGAAGGTTTCTTTGAAAAGAAGAAAATCCAAAATTAATACTGTGTATTCAGAAACTTCTATGAAAAACATCCTTAATAAATAGAAGAAACACAGTTTTATAAGTTTGTGAGGTTTTGTAACTGCAGTTGAAAGATACAGTAATTGTGTAGAGTACACCAACTAGTGACAACTCAAGACTGAAACTAACTGACTCCTGGCCTTGTCTGAGTCTCTTTAAAGCTATTTCACACTCACTCGTCTTTTGACCACCAAAAGGTCATCAGCTGTTTCTGATATGTCACACCTCTCTGTCTAGAGGGGACAACACAAAGCAGGAAGAGTGCTTTTAAGTCAATGAATTACAGACATTGGAAACTTTGCATTTACAACCAGCAATATGTCACTGTAGAAAGCAGGTTTTTTTTCTTTTGGAAAATGTAGAGGAAGCAAAAGACAACATCTCCACTGGTGATATTTCAAATTGCTATTTGATAAAGTTGCCAGATTGCACCAAGTAACCATTCTCTGCAGAGGCATGTTCTAGGGATTTCATCGTCTGCCTGTCACTCAGCAGGACAGTGTGTTCCCATGTGTTTAGGCTTCTGTACAAATCACTGGCTTATCTCAAAATGAATGCTCGGCTTGGTAGATTTAGGAGACACAGAAAACAAGAGTGCATCACCCATGGTATTCCATCCATCTCTACCACCTGTGATGGGGAATATACTGATCTTTTTATTTGCTGTAGATCAGAAATATTTCTTGATAAACCAATTACATTCTTAGCAGGTCTTGTGATTCACAAAGTAAGGCAGAGGGGTGTAGCATGAAGGGAAACAACTGTTCTCATTTGTTGCCAAATGCACACTTTATGTGTTTGTTGGATTAACCATTCCTCAATGAGCTGCTCTACTATGCTTAATGACCTATAGGTTTTTGAGTGTATTTTTGTTTTCACTTTTTTTATACCTTGATTTGAGAAACTCTTCTTGCATCTATATATATCTAGACTCTCAGACTTATCAAGCTCTTTGGTACTCCAGCACTCCACTGTCTCCTTGGACAGAGAAAAATAGACAAACANATGAGGTGGTGGGAAGCTGCTGACACACAGTGAGTTCAGTTGACAGAACCTATTAAATACTTATGTGGACTTTTTGCCTCTGAGAACATTTTCATACCTCTATCACAACCTTACTCCCATCTAAACCTCCTTGGAGCTTTCATCGCCCTGTCTAATTTTATGTCAGACACCAAGAAGATTCACTTCACAGTAACCTCCAGACATGTGCTGTTTCTCTAGAGTCCAGCTAGAAAAACTTCATCCACATCATCTCAGTGAAGACCTCAACATTCTTCCAACAACAACTTCTACAGATACACATTCATCTCCAAAAGCAAGGCAAGGAGACATTTTGGCTCCCCTGCTACATC
>WEIV01028267.1:317476-340267 GCA_013390005.1 Calyptomena viridis | reverse complement strand
CAGTCACCAGGACAGAGTGGACAGAAAGCTCTCCCATGTTTATTCTTCTCCCCCTACTCCAGCTCACACTGTTTGCTCATTCCTTAATGTTTCCTTACAGTACGTTTTACAAACACACCCCAGTCACTCAGGTCTTGCGCAATCCCTTGGGCTCCTGTCCAGGAAGAGCAATGTCTCCAACTCTTCTTGCTTCAGGACATAAATCCTGGCTGTGAGCCCATCCTAGTTACCTAACTGCAAAAATCGCTGGTCGTTTTTGGGCAAATTCTGCTGGTCTTGGGTAACTTGGTGCCATAACCCAGGCAAGGCTGTTGTGGGTGAGGAGGAAGGAAACAGCATGTGGGTTGATGTGGAAAGCTCCATGGCTTGGGTGGGCTTGAGCATCTTATAGGCTCAAAGGTCTTTGCATATTGTACTGGGCTGTGCCTCAGATGTCCTTGAGCAGATCTTCTCTGCCTTGCTCCTGTCTCTTCCAAGACAATGACCACTCGTGGGGTGGAGCAAACCCATCATGGTCTCCTGGCAGAAGGATGGGGACCTGCACAGCCAGTACATTACCCATCCCTTGGGATGCAGTCATAAGTTGAGCTGTCCCTCTGCTCAGAGCCACAGAGGACTCAGGTTCGCAAGACATTCACCTGTACAGGAAATGCCCTGGTCAAATCTCCATTCTTCACTTCACCTCTTGCTGTGGGGCACTGACCATTCTGTGCTTCTACAGTACCTCCAGTGACACATCACATGTTCACAGAGCTGGATATGGTGCATGTGTACATCATATGTTCCTGCCCCCTGTACATGAAGACATATTCCCAGAAACCTCTTGCCAATCCCTTGCTTTTCTATACTAAGTCCCAGAGCTACTGCATGGGTTGCTGGGCAGCAATGGAGACACTGGCACTGCTTATGTGTCACCTTCTGCCCCAGGATATCTTGGCAGTAGTATTAACCAGAGCCACTTCCTCCCTGAGGAAATGCCAAGTGCGTCCTAGGACCATCCCGCACAAGGCACCCTCCCCAAACCCACCCAGGGATGCAGCTTGGGGACATGATAAGGATGTCTCTTTGATAGCCCAACTCTGCCATCCCCTCATTCCCACACCTGCTTCTGACTTTGTCCTGCACTGAGCACCCTCTTATTCCCACTGCATTCACCTTCCTTCAACACAAAACTACTTCAAAGTATGGATGCACCAAATTTTGGTCCCAAGGAACCCTCTGTACCTCAGGCCAAAGCAGGGATGAAGCCCCATTATGGTGGCAGCATCCACTGTGTCTCTTCTGCATCTGACATGGCATGGTCCAGCTGCATGAGGGATTGAGCCTTCCATCCTGCCTTTGCCAGGCTTTCTCCCAGCCATGGTTCGGGCAGTCATGGTGCAAATTGATGCACTGAGCAGGTTTTGTCAAACCAGCAAACACCACATCGAGACTTGAATATCATGTCTTTGACAAATATCCTTATTGATAGTAACCACTTCTTTCCCAGAGATGATAAAAATAAATTTAAAGTATATGAAGAATGTTCCTTTTCCAAAATTTATATGATCCAAGGGCTCGACCACCTATGCTAAAGGCAGGCTGAAAGAGTTGGGGCTGTTGAGCCTGCAGAAGAGAAGCCTCCAGAGAGACTTTAGAGGGCCTTCCAGTACCTAAAGGAGTTACAAGGGAGCTGGAGAGAGACTTTGGACAAAGGCATGGAGTGACAGGACAAGGTGGAACTGACAGAAAGAAGGGTTAGATTGGATAATAGAAGGATCATATCCACCCTGTGAGGGTAGTGAGGCCCTGGCACAGGTTGCCCAGAGAAGCTGTGGTTGCCCCATCCCCAGAAGTGTTAAAGGCCAGGACAGATGGGACTTGGAACAACCTGGTTTAGAGGAAGGTGTCTCTACCCATGACAGGAGGGTTGGAACTAGATGAGCTGCAAGGTCCCTTTCAACTCGAAACATTCTACAATTGTTTCTGTGATTTACTAAATAGGACTGTGTGAAGGACTTCTTTTGCACATAGATGCACAACACATATCACAACAAATCTCTGGCTTGTTTTTGCTGGGTTGTTACCTCATAAATTAGCAGTGGTGGTGCTGAAACAACATCACCATGGAACTGTTTGGGAGAAAACTGAATTTTGCACATCCCATCAGAGCATCTGAGCATGCGATAGTAAATCCCTTTGATATTCCTGCTCTGCCAGTCGGATCTGGCATGGATGTTTCTCTCCAGCTCCACAGGGCTTTGTAAATTCCCCTGGAACAGGTAGGTTGGTGGCATCCCCAGCCTTCCTCTGCTCCTGTAGCAAGATTTGCCAGAAGATGTTCATTTCCCTTCACACCCAGAGTAAAATTACCACTTTGTTTGCTTGGTGTAACTTCTGAGATAAAGCCCAGTGCATGTGACAGAAATGCACACAAACACACTGTGCTTTCTGGCATGGCAAATGAGAAATAATCTCTGTTGGCAGGGGGTAGCCAATGTTTCCCCTTATGGAACTTGTGGAAAACATTCCCTGCTAATGTTCCCTGCTTGTTCCTCTCCTGTTATTCATAAGACTTTGCATACCAGTACAACCTCAGCATGTTAAGCACTCATACGTTTCAGCCACTCAGACAACCTCATGGCCACCAAGACTGGGGTTTGATTCTTTTCCCTTCTACTGCCCATAGTCCTTTCATGGCAATGTCCCTTTTTGTGGTCCCCCTGTACTGTCTGCACCAGCATCCCATGAACTGCTTTTGCACTGGTGGCCATCCAGTGCTGTGCTATCCAGCTTCTGGGTAAAACATTCCTCTGCAGGAACATGACATCAGCAGTTGGCTCCTTCCCTCCTGTGCATTGGCAGCTTGTATGGTGAGCTGCACATATCTCCTCTCTGCTCCCCTCCTCATCTCTGCCAAGCCTCAGCCTCTCCTTAAGTTCCCCACAATTAATTTTTTTCCCATTTTCTTTTCTGAGATTAATCAGACCTCCTCCTGCTTTTCCAATTTTCCACGTTGGGTTGAGAGACTTCTTTTGCCTTGTGAATTCCAACCACCTACCAGCTGTACAAAGCTTTGGGTCTTTCAGCTTCTGTCTCAGACTGATCTCTCACTGAGGAACACCCAGGTGGTCAGACTGGCATTCAGGCACCAATAGATTATTTCAGTATTTTCTTTTTAATGACCACAGACCTCAACTATACTGGCCAATAGAGGCCATTTGTACCAGAGCTCAACTTCTCAAAACAGACTTCCATGGTTTTCTTCTTGAGGGTGGAGGACGAGGCCATCACCCACTGTTTGAAACCTCCACAGTGCCTCAGAACCAAATAGCATCAGAAACCAAATATTTAACCTCTTACATCTCCTGTTTTTGCTGTGTCACCACATCTGTATAGCTATCCACTGTTTTGGAGTTGTAACTTTATAATGTTGACTTAGCTCTGGGGCCCCACACTGCATTATTGGTCATTAGAGTTTAAACAAGTGCTCCTTCACCAGAAGTCAGAGTCCAATCTGGCACGAAGAAGCAGAGGGGAAAGCAACCAGCCTCACTGCCTTACAGCCCAGCCTTGTCACAAGGGCTGCTGCTGTCCCTAAGCCTCTGGAAGTGATCACAGACCAGCTCCTGAGGGGATTCCAATGGTTCTTTTGTTCTGAAATGTTCTTGCACGGTCTAAACCCTAAGCTGAGCATTAAAGTCCTTAGAATAATAGAATCATTTAGGTTTGAAAAGACCTCTAAGATCATCGAGTCCAACCATTAACCTAACACTGCCAATTTCACCACTAAACAAGGTCTCCAAGTGCCACATCCACACATTTTTTGAGCACTTCCAGGGATGGTGACACCATCGCTTTCCTCAGCAGTCTGTACCAATACCTGACAATGCTTTCTGTGAAGAAATTTTCCCTAATATCCAATTGAAACATTCCCTGGCACAATGTGAGCCTGTTTGCTCCTGGCACTTGTTACTTGGGAAAAGAGACTGATGCCCACTTGGCTACACCATCCTTTAGGGCAGCTGTGAAGAGTGATAAGGGCCCCCTGACCCTCCTTTTCTCCAGGCTGAGCCCTCCCAGCTCCTTCAGCTGCTCCTTATCACACTTGTGCTCCAGACTCTTCCCCAGTTCCACTGCTCATCTCTGGACACACTCCAGCACCTCAACATCCTTCTTGTTGTGAGTGGCACAAAACTGAACACAGGATTCAAGGTGCAGCCTCACCATTACCAAGCACAGGGGCACTGTACACTCTTCTGCTATCACCCCCCAAAGGAGCTGAAAATGCCACCTATGGATGCTTTCCACATCCCACATATCCTGGGAAGACTCAGGAGACAGTTTTCCAGTCACACCTTCTCTGTCCTCAGTTGCTGAAAGCCCAGGTGTGCTCACAATCACAAAGGTGATTGCACAATGACAGTGCTGCTTAAAGAAACACGGAGGAACATGCTTTTCTCTGCCTGCCAGGGAAATGGAGGTGTGGCACAATTAGCTTTAGCACACTTGATCTACTGCAAATAAGAATAAACTCGTTTCTATTTACCAAACTGATTTGCTCCACAGTGCATTCAAGTCTGTTTAGGGGCATATCATCAGGTATTAGTCACTTGCTAAAGAATCAATAGATGGTGATGAATGAACCACTGATTAAGGAGTGGGGTGAGACAGAGCATCACTATAACTTAAAATGGGTAGGTTCCCACCCTCTCTGATTCATTTTCTTTTGAGCTAAAGAGGATTAGTGATCTAGTGGGGGTTGGAATGCCATGGCAGGGGGGTTGGAACTAGATGATCTGTCAGTCTCTTCCAACAGAAACCATTCTGTGATTCTATGATATGATTCCATGACTAGTGACATCCCATTGCAAAAGAATGCAGGGATTAGGGGTCAGAGCCTAACTGCAGCTCCCAAGCAAGGTTTCCCATGGTCCCTTTGTCATAGATTTGCTGTTTTTCAAGAAGGCTGATCCAAGTCACACCTGCATTACATCAGAGCTGGAGAGGGACTTTGGAAAAGGCAGTGGAGTGTTAGAGGGAGAATGGCTTCAAACTGACAGAAGGCAGTGTTAAATTGGATAACAGGAAGAAATTCTTCCCTTTGAAGGTGATGAGACTCTGGCACAGGTTGCCCAGAGAAGCTGTGGCTGCCCCATGCCTGGAAGAGTTCAAGGCCAGATTGGACGGGGCTTGGAGCAACCTGGGATAGTGGGAGGTGTTCCTGCCCATGGCAGGGGCGTGGAACAAGATGGTCTCTAAGACTCCTTCCAACCCAAACCTTTCTGTGATGCTATGACCTTGAGGATTTACAATAATAAGACTCTCCATAAAACCTCCTTTGGGCCACAGCATTTGGACCTCGTGTCAGCCTGGGGCCTCACATTGGGTTCAGAAGTCTTTTATGGGGATATCCAAGCAATCAAGGTGCCTCAGCTACCTGGGTGCAGCAGTGCTGGCAGCACTGGCATTGACCACAGAGACAGAACTGCATTGCCAGGACCCATGGGGACACCACAGATCCCCACTGGTCTTCTCTTCTGCCATCTTCTAAGGATAGAGCCCTGGGTTATCCTTTCTGCTTCAGAATGATGCTGTGAAGAGGAACCTCAGAACCACCAAGCAACACAAATTTGCTTTCCCACTATCACATTTGCTAACAGGGATGGCTGAGAATGGGCTGTCATATGTGACAGTTATGCTCCATCTCAGAAAGACTAAGACACAGGCTAAATGACCAGCTTGTGACTGACTTGGTTTGATTTGACATCCATGTGTCGAAGCGAGAAAAGGAGGCAGATGTTAGTTTAGGAATAAAACCAGTAATAATGCAGATTTTAATTTAGGAATCAAGTTGGAGGAAATAATTAAGTCTTACTAAGGAAAGACATTTCAGCACAAAACAGTGAGTACAATCTTTAAATTAAAAATTGTATAAGGAACTATTGCAAATTTACTTCCTGCAAAGAAATTAAAAGCTGAGCACCCTGCTACTCCAAAAATGTCATGCCAATGTAGATGATGTGACCTACTGCCCACAGAGAAAAATTGTCTTGTGAATAGCAAAAACCTATATTGTTCTGTAAGTAGCTATGGGGACTGCACACTGCTTGGGTAAAACGGCCTGCATTGGTATTTTATCAGCACCAATTAAAACTTATCATAGTTGTTCCTTCTGTTTCAAACCATGTCTGTAAAGAGGGAGGAAAAAACTTCCCTGCTTTTTTTTTTAAATTAAGATGTTTCTCCCTCTAACTGCACTTTTTTTCTTTAATTCCAGTGACTAAAGTACCACTTATGATAGATCCATCAGCTTAGTGTAAAGGACATATGCCCAAACGTATTTTGTTCCTTACAGAGCAGAAACTTTAATCAAATTATAGGATCAACGAGCTGATAACAGGAATGACTAGTTTAGATTTTCAGCTAAGTGAAACAATTTCTTAGCATTCTTATGGAGGTCTAGAGGGAGGTGTCCCCACCCACAACAGAGAGGGAGGAACCAGGTGATCTTTAAGGTCCCTTCCATCCCAAACCATTCCAGGATTCTATGATTTATACCCTTAAGCACTTAAAAATGCATCAATGCCAGACTCAGGCTTTACCAGGCAGCAGGAGTTTCCTGATGCCTCTTGGATCAAAACTAACGCACTTGGGCAAACCTTGGGGTTTGTTTTGGTTTGGTTCTTTTTGCTTGTTGAGTGGGTTGGGGTTTTTCCTTTTTGGTTGCATTTCTCATTAATACCTTCTGTAAGCATAACAATTCTCAACTAACAAGGTTTTCAAAGAATCGATAATTCTCTATTTTATATGGGAACAAAAGCATAAAAGCAGGTCAAGCAATGCTCTCACCAGGAAGTGTTCAGTTACAGACACTTAAAGCTGCTCTTCTTTCATGGTTCATATTTGCATTCAGAACAGGCTCCTCCTGCCCTCAGCTGTGGCTGCACATTAACTGTTTCTGCACAGTAGATCACTAGGGATCCCTGTATCCAAGGCTTTTCAAAAGAAACACCTAGGAAGAGCTCTTTAATGTAATTTGCTGCAGGATACAGGATCTGTGTGGAATAGGCGGCCAAACCCCCACTCCTCAGTATGGTTCACTGTGACTGTTTGTACCCCTCAGTTCTCATTTGCCAAGCTTTGCCAGAGACAGAGCAGCACTTCTGGTGACAAGTCATTGAGTTAATGGCCTGAGCACAGGAAAGGGAGGAAAAAGAGAAAGTGAAGGCAGGAAAAGGAGAATGAGACCTTTAATCCAAATATCTGCCATAAGGAGGGTTTCTTCTTAGTCTATTTTTTAGTATAATCAAAGATTTATTTTTATTAAATTCCAGCTTCTGTATTATAAAAAGAAAAAGGTTCTCAAAGTAATTTAATACCCCAAAGTAAACTGGGAAGCAGAGGTTCCACCATGTACTTGAGCCACTGTGGAAAAGAATAGAGTTAACACAAATCACCTGATGCTACCACTACATTGAAATAAGTATTTAGTATCAGAGATGATTCACCTAGTGTTTGTCAAACAAGGATGAAAATACACAACAGAAATAACGATCCTTAGATAAATCAGTGTTGCTCAGTCATTACTTTGTTGTTGAGCTCCTGATTATGTGCTCACCATAATGGGATTTTAACCTCATTTGTGCATATGGTTGTCCATATAAAACTGAAAATAAAACACCAACATCCACCCCCAGGCTGGCACCAGGGCTGGTATGTGCAGGCTCCCTCCAGACACAATCCTCCAGCTGATGCTGATTGTCTTTTTCTGTATTCCCTTTTCCCCTCAAGCCCTGTTTTCCCATCCCTAGATGCAAGCAGACCTTTTCCTTGCTTTACTCGTTAACTACACCTTTGGTACAACTGTTGGAACCAGGTACCTGACACTCTGCTACAAAAGCAAGAAGGAAAAACTCCCCTGAACAGCTGCACCCCAAAATGCAGTCTAAACCAAAAAATGGTTTGAGTTGGAAGGGAACTTAAAGATCATCTCTTTCCAACTCTCTGCCATGCGTAGGGACCCCTTCCACTAGACCAGGTTGCTCCAAGCCCCATCCAACCTGGCCTTGAACATTCCCGGGGATGGGGCAGACACAACTTCTCTGGGCAACCTGTGCCAGGGCCTCAGCACCCTCACAAGGAAGAATTTCTTCCAAACATGAAATCTAACCCTATCCTGTTAGTGTGAGGCCATTCTCCTGCCCTGTCACTTCATGCCCTTATTCAAAATCCCTCTCCAGCTCTCTTGTAGTCCCTGGAAGTGGCTCTAAGATCTTCCTGGAGCCTTCTCTTCTCCAACTCCCAACTCTCTCAACCCTTTGTCACAGGAGAAATACTCCAGTCTCTGGAGATCTTTGTGGCACTATTTACCAATTTTATTGAATCAGATTGTCAGGGAAACCCAAATCACGTGCATTTCTGGGCAGGCAATAATCAGCTATCAAAGGGTTGGTATCTTGATACTAAATGGGTTTGGCGTTTTATTTCACCCTTATCTACGGTAAAAGTTACGGTGCTAAAGGTGCTGAAGACACCACCCAAGAACGGCTGCAAGCTTTCTTGGGAAAAGATGGGAGGGGTCCCTTCAGCCCCTCGCATCGCTCCGAGACCCCTCGCTCCTCCCCGCAGGGACGTCAGGGGTGGGATACTGTCGGCGTGTTTACACTGAGTATTAGGTGGGAANGTCACCGAGACCCCCCGCCTGGATCTTCGCGACCTGCCGGGACCCCGAGGGGCCGCGAGCCCAGGTCAGTGCGGGCGGGGGGGCGGCAGCGCCGCCGGGAGCCGGGGGCACGAGTGGTGACACGAGTGGTGACACGAGTGGTGACACGAGTGGTGACACGAGTGGTGACGGCACCGGCCCGACAAACCCGCTGCTGCCGCGGAGGTGTGGTTGTTCACACCGTGCCCTGCCCACTGTGAAAGTCACTTGAAGTGCTCCGGGTGAAGAATCGGCCGTGTCACCCTTCAGGCCGCGCCGCCGGGCTATTTTGGGCTGCGGTGGGTGTGCCGTAACCCTTTCCCCACCCGTGCCAGGGCTTCGTCCCAACCCGCCCTCCCGTGCCAAGGTTTCACCCATGCACTGCGGGCACGGTCTGAGCAGGTCTGGACTCGGTGGCTGTGGCAGCCCGAGGCGGTGGAACGGCAGCGATGCTGCGCTGGGTGGTTCTGCAACGTCGTGCTGTGCTCTGCAAAATCTGGGGGTTCAAACCTGGTGGCCCATGGAGCTGTGGGATCCCTGGGAAAAACATGGGAGGAGAAACATCTGTTGGCCACCACAAACCCTTTAGATGGATTTTCCATGATTTCCTGTGCCCAGGGCTAATGTGGGAACATGGGGATCCGGTGGGGAAACCCAGAGATAACTGAAGGTGGACCACAGCCCCATGCCTGCAGCTCTTCCATTCCGTGTTGGTTGGATGGGTCCTCTCACAATTCCTCTCACCAAATCGTGGTGGCTCCTGTAGCATTCTCCTCGGGCACATTTGAAAGTTTTTAGTTCTAAAGGCAATCCCTGGCGTTTTGGTTTCTGTTGCATAAAAGTTGCTATAGTTGAAGGAGGCTCAGAGCAAAGAGCTGTGAGGCACCATGAAGTGGAAAGTTTCCTTTTTGGAAAGAGCTTCTGAATCTTTCACTGTATGAGCTGGCACAGGCAGGCAGCTGGGTCAATCATGGCTAAAACATAGAGTAAATTTATTTCTGTTAATCTGGGGATCTCTGACACCACTGTGCAGAGTACAAAGGTACAGGAGATACAGGCACCACTAAGGTCTATGCTTGTGGATCATTGGCTACTGCTCACGTGATTTATCAAGGGTTACTTGAATGATTTACAATCCTCCTCCTCAGTCTTCCACTTTTAATCCATTCATCCCAATGTCCACATTTGGTAAAAACAATCATTAAAAATATGCAAAGTTGTTAATTTCACTTGAGTGGGTGAGACGTAGTGTCCAGAGCAGAGTGGATCTGGGATTGGGCTGTGTGGATCCAGATGTAACTTCCCCAAAGGTCAAATCTAATGTTGGCACTCACAGCTTTTCCTACTCCACCTTAGTTCCAGCAGCTTCTGGGTGACACCTCTGGCTGTATTGTCAGTCAGTTTGTATCACTTCCTGAGTGAGCTGGTCCTTCACAGTTTGCTGTCATCCTTTTCTGTGGCTCTGGCTGGGTTGTGCATGTAGACCCTTTGGGAGAATGACTGCAGAGTATCTTGCAGTTGTGGCCGTGTTGTGCTCTGTGCACATGCCTGTGGCTTTATGGAGCCTATGAGAAGCCTGAGAACAAAGGCAGGTCCCCAGCCCAGCTGCTCACAAGCGCTGAGTAACATCTGGAAGATGTTTCCTTCAGGGTTGGCCATTGCTGATGCCTCAGGATGATGCTTGGCATTGCCCCTGCCTTGTGCTCATTATTTCTGTGTCTCTTTTTGTAGGAGCTGAGAGATCTGGCATCCAAACACCCAAACCTGGTTCTTGTGAAGCTGGGTAGGTGAGCTCTGCCTCTGAGCTAGTAAATTTGTGACTGCCACCCACACTTACCCCATTTCTCCCTCCCTCCCGGCTGTACGCAAGGATTCAGTTCTTCAAAGCTGCCTCAAGTCCTGCTGCCAAAGTCCAGGTCTGTCTCTGCCTCAGTACCCCATTCCATGGAGCCTTCTTGCTCCATGGCCACAGGACCAGGGTGTTCGTGAGACCCATCCTGGGCAGCCTCCGGCTCCTCTGGTCGAGTGGCACATCTTTGCTCTGCGTGCAGCCTGACATACTTTGATCCCAAGTCCCAGGCAAGACTAAGAGAGCTCTGGGAGGAAGGCAGCTCCCGTGGAAATGCTGTGCGATCAGCCCAAAGCCTGGACCAGAGCCCTAGGACCTTGCAGAGCCATCCCACAGCAGGTCCCAGCACATCTCCCTTGGGGACCGTCCCCCCTGAGACTGCCCTGGGTTCCCCAGAAGTTGCTTAGGCATGGACTTTGGAGGTGGTGCCAGCTGGAGACTGACCCTGCGTGGCAGTCACAGCAGTGCTTTGCTCCCACGGTGGGCTTTGCCCGCTGGGCTGCCTCGAGGCAGAACCTTCAGCTGCTGGCGGTGGGGCGGAGGAAGCAGTTCTGGGATGAGTTGGGATGTGTGGGCGCCGCGGTGCTCAGAGCCGGTTTCACAGCACCATCTGGTGCCCGTGGAGGGAAGGGCCGCGCGACTCGGGATGTGTGATTGTTCCACATCTTCACTTCCCTCTTCTCCCCAGCACCCCCATGGCTCTCAGATCCTGTTCTCTCCCACTGCAGATGTCGAAAATCCCTCTGCTATCACCGATGCAGCCAAGATCGTGGCGGGGAGGCTGAACGGCATGGGCCTGAACCTGCTGATAAACAACGCTGGCATCTTCAACCCCATGGCATCGCTGGACACTGTCGATGCTGAGGACATGATCAGGACATACAAGACCAATGCAGTGGGGCCAATGCTGATGGCCCGGGTACGGGTGAATCTCTGGGGATGAAGTTTACCACAGAGTTTGGCACTGCTTGAGGGTATCCCGGGCTGTCCATAGTCACAATGGAGATCTTGGAGGGCTTTGTCAAGTTTCCCGGGGCTGCAGGAGGGACGGGCTAGTGCTAGAGCTGTGCTCCCTGCCCAATCCCTATGTAGCCCCCCTGCATTGTGCTGGGCTAACTGGGAGCAGGCAGGGCCTCAGTAGCAACAGCCAAGCTCTCCTGACATCCCACTGTTCTTCCTCATCCTCCCTGGGTTGCAGTTGATTGTAGTGGTTTGACCCTGGCCGAATTCCCACTAAAGCCGTTCTCTCACTCCCCCCTGCAAACAGGCAGAGGAGAGAAAATATAACAGTTACATGAGTTGAGATAAGGACCGTGAGGGATCTCTTACTGATCACTGTCATGGCCAAAACAGACTCCAAGTGGGGATATTAATTGAATTTATTGCTAACAGGATCAGAGCTTAAGAATGAGAAGTAAAATAAATCTTAAAGACACCTTCCCCTACCCCCCTCCTTCCAAGTTCTATCTCCTCTCCTGCAGTGGTGCAGGGAGATGGGGATGGGGGTTACAGTCAGTTGTTTCTGCTGCTGCTCAGAGAGGATCCTTCCCCTGCTTCCCGTGGGGTCCCTCCCACGGGAGACAGTCCTTTGGGAACTTCTCCAGCATGAGAAGTTCCCACAGGAGACAGTCCTCCATGAACTGCTCCAGTGCAACTCCATCCCACAGGCAACGGTTCTTCACACACCGCTGCCTCATGGACCACTTTTCCATGGNGCAGTGAGTCCAGCCTGGAGCCAGCTGACATTGGCTCTGCTGGACATGGGGGAAGCTTCCAGCAGCTTCTTGAATAAACCTCCCCCATAGCCCCCCTCAGCTACCAAAACCTGACCATACATTGACCCATACATTGACATAAATGGGGCTGGCTTGAGGCACAGGAGTCCCACAAGGTTGCTTCTCCTCAGGCATTCCTGCCCCTCTTGAAGAAGGCTGCCCAGGAGAGCAAAGAGAAGGGCCTGAGTTGCAGCAAGGCAGCTATCATCAACATCTCCTCGGTCATGGGGTCCATCAAGAAAACGCCTGATTCCTTCGTCAAGCCTGTCATCTCCTACCGCTGCAGCAAGGTACAGAGACTGGCAACCTGCCCATGCTCCTGAGCCTGGTGGGAGTCAGAGCTGTCCCTTGCTAGGCCTGATCTCAGGGAAGCTGCTGAGATTGCGAGAGGGAGGGACTGATCCATGCTTATCACTGCCCAACCTCCCATGGCATCTCCATGCCCACCCAAGGGAGATGTCTCTTGAAGACCTGGCATTGCTTTTTCTCCCTCACTAAGAGGCAGTGATGGGGAAGGGAACCTGGTTCGTGGAGCTTTTTGCTGCCCATGGCTGATGCTTCCTCTCTCTTCCAGGCTGCCCTCAACATGCTCACCATGTGTCAGGCTCTGACCTACAGGGAATCTGGGATCCTCTGCGTGGCACTGCATCCTGGCTGGGTGAAAACGGACATGGGCAGCCAGGAGGTGGGTTCTGGCTGAATAGGCTGAGGGAGGAATCCATGGGTGGGACCCAAGCCTACAAACCTGCACAGGAGATGGCTCAGGTGGCTGAGATGGCTCTTGGGAGGAGGGATCCATGTGAAAATGAGCTGCCTCTTGGTCTCCAAGTTGCCTGCATCTGTGTTGAGCCACGGTAGAACATGCAGGGTGCTGCCTGGGAAAGAGCATCAACACATATCCAGGGTGAGCAGGATGCCTGCTCTGGAGGAAAAGGGGCTTTGTGCAGCCTGGAGATGTGCAGAGAAGCTGAATCCTATGTCAGGGAGAAGAGGAGCAGCACCATCCCATCCTGTGCCCCCTTCCTTGAGGAGCTGCAGGTCCACGAGATCTCCACTCATCCTGCAGGATCCATGTTTTGCAGTGGGAGTGGTCCCTGCAGCAATGGAGTTTAGAGAAGGCTGCAAATAGTATCCCATTTGCAGCAGGGTTCTGTGTCCTGTTCAGTTAAACCTCAGGCTGGCCAGCAGGGCCACAGGAGGCTCAACCATCCTCCTGTGTAGCAGATTTGTCCCAGCTCCCATGCCTCTCTGCTCACTCGGGGTGGAAGGAGCCTTGCTGTTGATGTGCATGAGTCGAGCGGGTGCTGTGGATGGCCTGGAATGATGGTGATGTCTCGTTGTGCCCATTGCAGGCTGACCTGACAGTGGACACAAGTGTGCGGGGGCTGCTGTCTGTACTGCCGATCCTTTCTGAGAAACACAGCGGGACTCTGCTCAACTGGGAAGGCAAAGCTATCCCCTGGTGACCACTCTCTGGCCCTGCGAGGGACTCCATGGTGCCAGGAGCACTGGAGCAACAGGATGATCAGTCCTCTGGTCTGCAAGGGACCTACTTGGGACTCCACTGAGTGTACAGAGTGTGATCCCTGTCTTCACCTTGCTAATTAATAAAGTCAGTCAGTACCTGTGCCTTCTCCCAGCTGTAGTGTCCCCACTGGGACTGTCTCTGCCCTGGAACTGGCCCCTGCGAAAAATAGCCCAGCATTAATGGGTGGATTCAATGATCTCAGAGGTGTCTTTCCAACCTAAATGACTCTATGATTTGCCTGCCTTGTCTTCTGCTGCTCTGAAGGGAGGTCCCTGGGGACATGTAACTTACCTGCTTCTTAGAGGTCCTGAGCATTCCAGGTGCCCAGACATGGATAGGAAGAGAGGCAAGATGCCCCTGTGAAATTCATGATGGAGAAGGAGTCCCTTACTCCACAGGCACTTTCCATAATGGATTTTCAGGTCCTTTCTGGAATAGTTGTAGAAACCAGGACAGCTGGATCCAACCTGGGTCCCACTTCTACTCTGGAGCTGGTACTCCAGTACCCCATCCTTGATGTGGAGCTGATGCCAGCTCCACCTGGCTATGCCAACAGAGGGTGTGTTCTTTCATTTGGGTTCTTGGACAGCAGACTAGTTCCTGTGCAGAGCCAAGTGGCAGCAGGTCAGTCAATACCATTTTTCAAGCCAACAGGAGAGTGGAGCAGGATGACCCAGCTTGGACCCCCCTCTGCAACTAGGAATCCCCCTTGGTAAATTCCCTTCACGAGTGAGGCCAGTTGCTCCCAGGAGCCCATCACTCCACCCTCTGAGACAAGGCTCATCCCAGGGAGCACATGCTGGAGCTGAGCTGCCAGGGACTGTGCCAGCCATGGTAACTTGAAGACCAGGGACCTCTGAGCATCTTAAGCTGCTCCAGGATGCGTGTCTGTCAGGAAGCCTCAGTGAGAGGCCAGACAGGCAGATCTCCCTGCTCAAATCCTTGCAAAGTGATGTCAGCTTTTCCTTTGCATGAGTTCTGTGTGTTTGTCCTCATGATTATCTCCCTGTTTCCTCTCCTGCCGGATGTTTCCTGCCTCTCTCCCTGCCTTTTGCTCCCTTTGCCCTTTGTGTCAGGCTTATTTCCTGGCTCTGTGCAGCGTCAGACCTCAGTGTTCACCCTGCCCACTGTGATGGCAACATGCAGCCCTGTGTCCTTTCACTGGGAGCAACACAGTGGCCCAGGAGACACTTGAAATGCCAGCTCTGCCTGACCAGCTACCTGCTCCTTGGGAGCACAGGCAAACTCAGACAGAGTAAGGATGATTTAGGATCCATCTCTGTTCTGAAGCTGTGGGACAGGTGCCAACTGGACCAGCATGTTGCCACAGGGGACTGTTGAGTCTAGCAGTAGGGAAAGCTGGACAGCCTCTTGAGGATTCTTCCCAGGACTGCACAAGGGCTTGGGGACATGTCTGGGGATTTTCAGGGACCATGTGGAGGAAGGTTGTCACCCAGAGCAGCTCAGATGCCCTCCACCAGCCCCTCTGGAGCCATAGTAGCATCTGGGGGCAAACATCTCTCTGCTCCAGGAAGCCCAGTAGCTCTCCATGCTCCAAGGACTGACCTTAGTTGCATGAAAGGCCCATATTTCCCAAGGTCTTCCAGAAGGTGCCTTCTTCCAGAGCAGTAGTCACTGGAAAAGACTTGCTGCACCAGGAACTGGAGTCAGGCAGGTCCGTGAGTTGGGATAGGAGCAGTGAGGACATGGGAAGCCCTGACCCAACTTGCCAGGATCAGGGCAAGACCCATTTTGAGAGGGACCCAAGGGAGGCAAACAGCAGCAGACAGAGCCCTTGTGAAAGTCAAAGCCTGCTACAGGAGGAGAGGGTCAAAAAGAGGAAACGGGAAACGGAAAAGGGCTGCTCCTGTGACAGCGATGCAGCTGTGGAGGTGGAGCAGGAGGCAGGTCACAAACACTCAGCACACGAGGAAGTGCTGGGACACGAGCCAGCGTGGGCAGGACAGACGGCCACAGCAGCTCCAGGTGCCGCAGATCTTCACTGGCCAGGGAAGGACCAGGAGCAGAGGTAACCAGTCTTTCCGGGACCTCCAGGGACCAGGATCTTGGCAGGAGTCATCTTCCAGCCAAAACTTCCTTCTGCCAAGGTGTGGGCACTGTCTGTGGCATGGGGGCATGGGGCAGCGGGATGGTCACAGTGGTGACATCTCTGTGCTGGGTTGCACTGTGGTCCTGGGGCTCAGAGCCATGGGTGACCACTCCCAGAGCTATCAGTGGAGAACACTGATCTTGGAATGCTGGATTGTCTGGGAGAGCAAGTGCTGGAAGAGTGGCAGGGTCCAGGGCTGCCATCAAAGTACGGGGACCCAATTTGGCTCCATGAGAAATGGGGGTCTGAAAGAAGAATGTTCCAGTCCCTGCAGCACCAGGGCTGCTGAGGAAGCCAAGTGGGACCAGCAGATAATGTGCTGAGGCTTCCTCTGGCACAGCCACAGCCGCAGCACTGGGGCTGCTCCATCACTATCAGTCCCTGCAGAGCCCTGTGCATCCCTTCTCCCTCCCCTGTGTTATTGTTAGCAGGGAGGAAGCAGCTCCCCAAGTCCCACCTCAAGCTTTTAACTCTCTACTGCCTGGCTTGATGCTCTCCACTCCCATCAGCCAGAGCCAGGAATACTCCACATCTGCCCTGGGAGGATGGTTTGGTACTGAGAGCTTGCTCTCAGAGGCTTTACCTCTCTGGGGACCAGCAGCATCCCCTGGCTTATCTCCCCTAAGCCATGTTGTCTCCCACAGGTCTCCCACAACCCCTCTTGCAAAGGGTGGACACTGGCATTGTCACTTCTAAGGTCCTGAAAACTTTAGATGCTGATGATTCCCTCCTTCCTCTCTCTTCCTCCTTTTAGCTGGTCGGATTCTGCCTTGTGCTTCCTCTGGAAGCCTCCCCGTCTGCTGGGGGTGCACCATGGAGGTGGCAGCTTTACCAGCTTTGCACAGACTTAAACCAAACACCTAATAAACAGATTGGAGGAAATCCAGCTTGGGGAAGAAAACTGCAGCACTTCACCAGCTTCGTTTGACAAGCTGGGGTTTAATTGAACTCTGGGATCTCCGGAGGTGCTACCTGCCATTCCTTGGGGAAGTGGAAATCAGAGAGACATCTCAGCAGCCTTCTCCAGATTGTCATCTTCTCACACAACTGAACTCTGCCAAATTGTCTCCCACTTCTCTCCTGGCAGAGAGGGGACCTCAATGTCCCATCAGCACAGGCTGGGTTGTGTCCTCCCCTGGTGATGACCACCAAGGGACACCTTTCCTGACCATCAGTGTCCATGCAGGAGCAGAGGTAGGTCACAGAACCACAGAATCAGTCAGCTTAGAAGGGCCCACAGTGGGTCATCTGGCTGGTCACCCATTCACTGAACCTGACAGGGTGATGCAGAGATGCTCCACATCCCCTGCAAACACACCACCATGTGACCATCACATGCCCTGTGCACATGCTCCATGTGCACCCCCAGAATAAACCAGAGGTTTGCCTATTTGATGTCCTGGTACCCAGGCACAGCCACACAGATCCTCAAAATAACCCTGTTTGGGAGCACAGGAGGGTGCACCCATGGGTCATGGCAAGGTGCTCGCTCTTCCACAGCTGGGCTCTGCCCATGCCTTTGCCCCCAGCAGTGCCCACAGAGATCCCTTGGCCATAGCACCCAGTCCTGCGCTGCAGGGTCCTGCCAGGGGTTTGTAGCAGGTCAGCCTCTCCCTGCCTGTCCCACGGCACCAGTTAGGCCTGAATTTCCAGCTCGTGCAGAACAAGTTCTCAGGTGGCTGCACCAGAAGCTGGCACTGTGCCGAGATGGCAGTGTCTGGTGCCATGAGCGTGCGTGGGGAGCTATGGAGGTGGCAATGGGGTTCAGCTGCTCAGGGAATGCCATGGGCTGGGGCAGGCTTCCTGCTGCTGTCTGCAGGACAGGAATCACTAGAGGGGTCATCCTCTTGATCCCCAGCATGTCAACATACAAATGAGTCTGTTCCAATGCAATGAGTGGCACAGTGACTTTGGGATGTCCCTGGAGACCAGCAGGTACCTATCCAATCCCCTCTAGCCACACGGTTTGTGTCCCAGCCTTTGTCAGGGATGCAGAGTGAAATGGCTGGGATGCCTAGTCCAGACTTGCTCCTCTGGAGCATTCTTCTCCCCTTGTTGTCTCAAGGGAATGGAGTTAAATCCCATGATGGCAAGAACAAGGATACAAGCTCATTCCGATGAGCTCTCTCCCCCATGTCCCTCTCCTCGGAGCCAGGGAAGTGACGCCGGGGAGGAACTTGGCTCCTCTTGTTTGTTATTACAGGATAAAGTTACCCTTTAAAGCAGAGCCAGTGCTGTCAAGGCTGCATACCATCCGGGAACATCGTTCCTTCCCAGCGGCTCCAGCACACTTCTGGTTATTGTGCTCACACAGAGCCAGCTCAGCCCCAGTCACAGTGAGGGGGATGCAGGTGGGAGGATCCACAGAGGAGCCACAAGTCTCTTTTCCCACCCTGGGAAAGCTGGAATCAAAAGGAAAAGCCCTCTCTCCGGAGAGAGAGAGCTCTTCTCACTCTGAGATATGTGGGAAAGAGGAGCAGAAAGCAAGGGCTGGGATCAATGGAAGGGCAGGGGGAGCCGGATGTGGTTGGAATGCCCTGTGGGTGTCTGCTGTCCCCTGGGATGCTGCTCTCACTCCAGTTCAGTGGGGACCCTCTGGAGAGGACAGGCTGCTGGTTCCTACTGGGGAATCCTCTGTGCACAGTCTGGGTGGTGACGTGCAGCTGGTGCCCATCTCATGCCTCTCGAGTTCAGCACCAGCTCCGCATCTCCAGGCCCTGCACAGACAGGAAGAGGGCTGGCTTCTCCTTTGAGCTCCAGCCTCTGTCCCTGGGGGTCCCAAATCCAGGGGACCCCTCTCTCCTGTGGCAACCCAGAACACACCCCAGCACCCCAAGGCTTTACAGACTTGGGGGTTTTGCAGCAGTACCCTGACCATCTCCTCTGTGCTAGACCCTTGGAAGGTGGCTGGGGGCTTGCTCAGGGATTGACCCCCCACCCTGAGCCATGATGTGCCTGTGGGGTGGAGGGGAAGGAAGCTGACCAGGTGGAGCCGAGCCAGAGAGAACTTCCTGGCAGTGAGCTCCAGCTTCCAGCCTTTTGTGCTGCTGCAGATGGCCCCGAGTGGGATGGAAAACAGGCAGAGGGCTGTGCGAGCCCTTTCCAGCCATTCCCAGCCTGGCATCCACCCGCTTTGTGCCGTTCAGGAGGCAAACGCCAGCTGGGGCCCTGACACCGCCACCTCAGCAGGGTGTCGAGGGAAGCCTGACTCATCCCCGGCAGGAGAATGTGAGACTTGCACTTGTAAACAGAGCTGGCCCCAGCGCGCCAGGACATGTGACAGATACAGGAGAGACTGGCTGGAGCCACAGCCTGGGGCTGGTGGCATCCACACATGTGTGAGGGGCATGATAGCCGGAATGGGTCTTGCTCAGGGGAGCATCACTTGAGTGGAGAGGATGTGGCAGGATCCCCACTATCAGCATGTCCCCCCTCTGCCCCCCTGCCAGGAGCTTTTAAGCAGCTGGTTTTACCCCTGCTCCGCCTGTTTGGCTGCCTCCACTTTCTTCCAGGGACACCCTTCCCACTGGGGACCAGTTTTGGACCAGAAACTCAGGACAGGTAAAAGAGGTGCAGGATGATCAGGGCAGTGGTGGAAAAAACACATGAATGTGGCATTTGGGGACATGGTTTAGTGGTGGGCTTGGCGGTGCTGGTTGGACTTGATGATCTTAGAGGTCTTTTCCAACCTTAATGATTCCATGATTCTATGAGAGCAAAGTTCCTGAGATGCCATCCCATATGGGGGTGCCAGCTTCAGGAGCAGAGTGCAGCTTGTGGTGTCAGGAGGTCTCCCTGCATCTTCTCTTCCACAGGGATAGAGAGAGCATGGAAGGGCCAGTCTTGGAGTATGGAGGCTCCTTGGTTGCCTATTCCCATCCTGGGAGCTGGGATCACTCAGAAACCTCCCAGTTATTCAATGCACTTTCCAGCACGTGATTTCCCCTTGGGCTCATGTGTGCCATGCTATGGGCTCTGGGCTGGGAGAGCTGCAGGCCAGCAGGGAGAGGAGATATTACAGCCACTTCCTATCTTTGCTTACCCTGCACAGCCAGTTTCATTTCCTTAATCCTCACCCCAGCATTTTCTTTGTTGTTTTCTTTGGAGGGGAGGGAGCTTCGCTGAAGGCTGGTGCTCGCTGCAGGGAGCACTTTCATGCTCTGGGGGATCAATGTGGGTGCCCACTAGCTCTTCCCAGATGGCAACCTTCTCTGTTCTTGGGTGCAGCGGGTGCTGTTCACAAGGGGATGGGGACTCCACCTCAGCAGGGTGTGCATGGGGTCCCACGCACTGCTCAGGGAGGACCATATTTACATACATTTGACTACAGCTCTGCCAAATTTGCAGACTCAGCCCTGCCAAAGGACTTCATGCTCTGAATGGCCTTTTGTTCTTGTATATCATATGGCACCAGCTTTGGGACAACATATTCCTACCATAACCGATTCAATGGACTGAGCTTTGCTTCACATCGTGTGATGTTGAATCCTCAGGCTGCTGCTGCCTCAGCAGTGGTCCAGCTGTGCCAGCTTCCCTGCCACCAGCTACATGTGTTGAGCTGGGCTGGTTTCTGGGCTTGCCCATGACCTCAGCCTTCCTGCTCAGTGTTGGATGGTCCCAAGGGACTGTAGGAATCTTGTGAATCATTAATACTTTTGGAGTGATCCCTGTGGGTGTGTTCATGAGATGGTTCCTGCTGTGCTGAGGTGGGGATGGCTGCCCAGTTGCAGAAGGTGGAGTGGTCCCAGGGATGTTCACCCCTCCAGGCTGAGCTGGGATAGGGGTTGGAGATGCTACCTGCCACCTTCCCAGGGTAGAGGAGGGAGTTACAAGAGGGGACAGCTGGCTGATGGCCAGACAGTCTGGACTAGTGCTGTTCTGCAGCTCCCTGCCCTCCTTGGCCCATGCTGGGGCCAAACCTGATGCAGTCCCAATCTAGACGTCCTGGCTTTGCTGCAAAGCCCTGACTCGAGTTCCTGCTTGCTGGCCAGGGTCTGGGAGAGCTGATCATCACTCAGTGCTGGCCACCACCGAGGAGGTTTGTGGCTGCTCTGGGGGTGTCGTGTCCTCCCTTCTCCAGGCCCCATGGGCAGACAAAGTGCTGGAACAGGCAACTCTGCCCCATGGAAAGGGACAGGCTGGGTCAGGGCTGTGCCCCAGCCTCCTGCCACTGTGAGTGGGCCCCAGGCGCGTCGGGGAAAGTTTTCCAGCAGAAATGGCACAGCCCTTCCATGCTGTCGGCCAGTTCCTGAGCATGGCCAGGGCTCTGGTGAGTCAGCTGGAGCAGCAACTCACATTGCTCATGCTGCATCAGCACCACCCTGGATCCCTTAGCTTTTTCCCAGGTTGTGTTCCTCAAAAACACATATCTTCACAGGATGAGAATCCTGGTGCTGGGATGCTGGATGCTCACAGCTCCAAGGCAATGGCAGGGATAGTGGCAGGCTCTGAAGCTGAGGCACCTTGGCTGCTCATGGGGATGATGGCCAGGCTCCGAGTGTGCTCAGCACGTGTGGTTGTCCCGGCACGAGGCTTGGAGCCCTGGCCTGTGTGTACTGCCTTGCTCCAGCGCTGAGCAAGGAATGCTGAGCACGCAGCAGCTCCAGCGTGGAGCCAAGGGCTGGCCTCCAGCCCTCCAGAGAGAGGGGAGAGGAAGATGTGGCTCCAGGCCCAGCCTGCGGTGAGAAGAGCAATTTGGGCAGAGACCCATGGCATGGGGCTCTGCCGACAGCTCAGGATGCAGGCAGCTGGTCAGGCAACTGGTACAGCTGGTTCCTGAAGCTGCCAGGGAGAGGGGAATGTGCTTAGAGCGGAGTCCAGGAGTATCCATATCCCTGCTGTGAGTGTTAACCTAGGAGTATCCTTATCCATACTGGAAGGGTTAACTCAGGAGTATCCAACCATATCCATGCTGGCAAGATTAAGTCAGGAGTATCCATATCCATAACAACAGGGTTAAACCAAGATTAACTGCATCCATGCTGGGAAGGTTAACCCAGGAGTATCTATCCATATCCATGTTGGCAAAATTAACCTGGGGTATCCGTATCCATAATGAAAGAGTTAAATCAAGATTAACTGCATCTATGTTATAAAGTTAACCCAGGAGTATCCAAATCCATGCTGGGAGGGTTAACCCCTGCCTGCCAGCAGGAATCATACCTCCATAAAGCTAGGAGGGAGTTTTGGGAGGCAGACAGGCTAGAGGAGCTGCAGGAACGTGTGCAGGAGTCTGTCCTTGCTTTTGTTTGCCAAGCTGGTCTGTGCTGAGCAAGGTCCTAGAACAGCCTGTGCATTGCGCCATCCCTGGCCTTGGCACAGGGAGTGCTTGGCTCCAAGACCAAGCCTGGCAGGGCAGGCAGACATGTGGCTGAGGGGAGGGTGCTGCAGGCAGCCCTGCTGGCCCCAGCTCGGCCAGGTTCCCTCTCCTGATGTCTGCAGGGATACACTTCTCCCCATCCCAGCAGCAGCCAGGAATGGGTTTTACCTTGGGACGCTGGTGTATGATTAAGCAAAACGTGGTGGTGTGGGTCAGTCTACCTCCAGGCATCCCAAGTCTTTACTGAGAAGGTGGTCAAACCTTGGAACAAGCTTCCTAGAGAAGTGGTTGATGCCATAAGCCTGTCAGAGGCATTTGGACAGTGCCCTTAACAACATGCTTTATTTTGGGTCAGACTTGAAGTGCTCAGGCAGTTGGCTCAGAAGTGCTCAGGCAGTTGGCTCAGATGATCCTTGCAGGTTTGCAGGTCCCTTCCCTTCCCTTCCCTTCCCTTCCCTTCCCTTCCCTTCCCTTCCCTTCCCTCCCCTCTCCTCCCCGACTTTAGATGACTCCTTTGGCTGGAAGTG
>WEIV01028267.1:284645-317413 GCA_013390005.1 Calyptomena viridis | reverse complement strand
CCTGCGCTCCCGTTCCCTTCCCTTCCCTGCACTTCCCTTCCCTTCCCTTCCCTTCCCTTCCCTTCCCTTCCTTTCCCTTCCTCTTATCATTATCCTATCCTTAATGCTCAGTATTAAGGATCCACCTTGCTCTGAGGGAGTACGTAGGACCAGATCTTTGGTCTTTGACTGGGACCAGGGAGGGGCCCAGGTAAGCTCTTGTGAACAAGGGCATGGAGTGACAGCACTAGAGGGAACAGCTTCAAACTGACACAGAGCAGGGTTAGATTGGATATTTGGAAGAAATTCTTCCCTGTGAGGCTGGTGAGGCCCAGGCACAGGTTGCCCAGAGAACCTGTGTCTTCCCCGTCCCAGGAAGTGTTCAAGGCCAGGTTGGATGGGGCTTGGAGCAGCCTGGTCTACTGGGAGGTGTTCCTGCCCATGGCAGGGGGTTGGAACAGGATGGTTTTTAGGGTCCCTTGCAACCCAAACTATTCTATGGCTGAGTGCCTCATTGCCTCTCCTTGTTGGCCATTTGTTTTGGCTTTTCCATGGTGGTCTCAGGACCTGCTGTCTCCCATTTTTGCATGACTGCTCCTTCCCTGTAACCAGTCCAGTCCAGAGGACTGGGCTGCGAGCTGGGATGCCCTGGTTCTCACTGAGCAACCTTGGCTCACTGCTCTGCTCCTCAACGTGGCCCCAGGAGAGAGACAGCAGTGCGATGATTTCCTTGTCAACGATATTGCCCTACTCTGCTGAGCTCCAAGATCTGGCAATGGTCTAATTAGTGTTTCTGCCTCACAGGGCTGGCTGGAGTGCTGCACTGTCTTGTCCTTGCATGGAGGATGTCTCACCGGGGCTGCAGAGGCTTCAGTTCCATTTAAAACTGGGTCGACTGAACATGATCTAGGACAGGTAGGAGAAAGATGGGCTTGGGAGAAAGGAGAGGAGCAGAGTATATTCCCTCAACAGGCAGGGTGTTGGGAAAGTGTAGCTTCTTCCCTCCTTCACCTTCACGGATGCTCAGAGGTGTCAGGGTTTAGGAACTTGACTGGCAGCTGTGGAAGCAGCACCGTATGACTGTGGCATCCGTCGGGTGACAGCCTGGGACCACCCATCCTTTAGCCAGGGACACCAGGAGCACTTCTCTGCTCCTTCCCCGTGGAAGCTGGAGGCTGGTGGAATGGGAAATGCAGGTCAGTGTCAATACTCTGCTCTCACAGGGTGGACTTGCTGCTCGGCAGAGGTCTGAGCACAGCTCAGTCAGGCTCAGAAGGTGTGGGGGGATGCTAGCTACTGGAGAGCTCAGACCAAGGATATTTGGCTGTTCCCTCTGCTACAGACTTGTTCCAACCTGGCCTTGGACACTTCCAGGGATGGGGCAACCACAGCTTCTCTGGACAACCTGTGCCGGGGCCTCCCACCCTCACAGGGAAGAATTCCTTCCCTATAGCCCATCTAACCCTGCTTTTTACTTACAATCATTGGGAACAAGCAGTCTAAGGCTGAGGTGAGGGGAAGGCCTGCCAGAGCACAGGCTACCACCTTTCCTGTACCCAGGAGAGTTTTCCTTCATGGTGAATTTAACTTCTTGTACTTGGCAGCTCTTGTTTCAGCTCAGCATGAGAAATAACAAGTCCCCACTCGGGTACAGCCACAATAACATTATCATAACACACGTTGCTAACTCGCGACCACCACCAAGTTCTGTGCTACAGACTGCATAGTCTTGGTCATACCACCCCACTGCCGGGCTGTGCAACATGCTCGGGGTCTGTCAGGGAGCGCTGAAGTCCGGGAGGCTGTGGTGGCCCTCGTGGGGGCAGAGAGGGGTTGAGGGAGGAGATGGGGGCTCCAGTCATTGCTTCCTGACAGGGGGAGGAGGTTGTAGGCATTTTGTGTGCGTAGGAGGGCAAAGAGCCCGGGGCCAAGCAAGCCGGGCTGATCCCATACCCCTCGCCCCAGGGGAGGTGGGATCCTGCCCTGGCTCTTCGTGGAGCTGGCGGACCCTCGGGGGATGCTGGTGAGCCGCTGGGGCAGGGACCCCGCAGGGCCGTGGCGGTGGTGGCAGCGGCGATGTCGGTGGCGATGGCAGTGGCAGTGTTGGTGGTGGCGGTGGTGGCTGCGGTGTCCTCGGGGAGGGAGGCGCTCCCGGCCATGCAGCCGCCAATGGCGCTGGCTGGGCCGTGGTTTCCTGCCGAAATCACATGGCTCCCGCGTTTCCATGGAGAGAGCCGGGGTGGGCGCTGCCAAGAGCCTGAACGAACTCCCCGCTTGCTCCCGTCCATGGGAGTGGAACAAAGGGGATGCCCCGAGCCAGGCCCGTTCTCGCCCCGCGTCTCGTCCCCCGCCTCTCCAGAGACATGTGAGTGCCACCCGCAGCTCCGCACCCCGCGGTCACCGGGGATCGGGGGGAGTGGGGTTGGTGGCCTTAGCGGGGCTANCAGGGGGTGTCCGGGCACGGCGGGAGGGTGGGGACGGGGACACGGATACGGGGCTCCGCTCCTCCGCCCCACTGCGGGTTGGAGGGCAGCTCCGCACGGCGCGGCAGGGCCGGGACCGTGGCCGGAGACGCTCGGAGAAGGAGTCGCTTGACAGTGGGATATCGGGGCGAGCACCCCACAGTGTCACCCAGTGCACCCCAGAGCCCTGTCCGGGATGTATCAGCTCCTCCAGCCACTCTTTCGCTCCCGGGTTTGGGATGACGGTGGTAGCATGAGCCGTGTCGTGCCCCGAATCCCCTGGGACTCCAGGCAGCAGTATGGGCAGGGGTACGACGGGCGGAGGGGAAGCTGCCCGTGCCCATATAGGGCCGTGCCCGAGCGCCTGCGGGACGCCAGAGCCATGGATCCTGTGGAAGAGGCTGCACCCATCTTCCCCCATCCCACCCCTGCGCCCAGGCGGGACTCGGGGGGGCTCCAGAGGGACCTGGGTGCACCATGTCAGCTGGGTGCTGCCTCCTCCTCCAGGGTGACGGAGGGAGGAATGCTCGGAGGAATTAATGAGACAGATCTCGCTTTGTTGCTGGCCCGATCCTCCTGTCTCCCAGCCCTTCCCAGCCTGCCAAGAAGTGCTTGGGAAGGCCTCGCACCATTAACCCTTTCCCTGCTGCACCTCTGGCCATCCCAGGGCGTGCAAACAGCCTCAGCAAGTTTTACCCTTGCCACATTCCCAGAGGAGACTCCTGAGGGCACTGGGAAGTCCTGGCCATCCTATAAACCCCATATTGACCTGTCTCCTGGCTGGTGGCCTCACTGCGTCCCCTGGGCAGGACTGGGACATGAGGCTGTGACGCCGCACAAAATCTGGCAGCACAGGGCTTGTCACCAGCAGTGTTGCCTGCTCTCAGCTTGTGGGGATCCCTGATGCTTCACTGTGATTCCCTGGCTGGAAAGGAGCTGTGGTAGGATGGTAGTATCCCTTATGTGGTGGTGGCTGAGCGCCCATGGAGGACAGGGCATGATGGAGTTGAGTATGGGAACAGGGGCAACGATGTACATGGCAGTGATGGGAAGTGTCGAGGTGGGCAGCTGAGAGGTGTTGGGGTACAACCAGATGTTGATCTGCAGTGAGGACAGCGGTGGGGACAGGAGTATCTCTTCCTAAGCCTCGCCTGAGGCTCCTGGCCAGAGCTCCTGGGAATCCTAGGAATCCACAGCCTGGGTTGCAGTAGGGTGACTGGGATGGGCATTGTCCACTGGATGGGAGGAACTGGATGGGCGTAGCTCCCAGCCATGTCATCAGCTCCAGCTTGCGCCCATAGCTGGGGCTCAGCGGGTGCGTTGCACCTCCTGCCATGGCACTGACCTAAAGGACAGGATCCTGGGAGACCCATGGCAGGCAGGGAGATGGCATTTGGGATCCCCAGGGCACAGCAAAGGCAGCCGAAGCCCTGGCTTTGCGTGGGCTGAGGCCACTGCCGGGCTGGGACGAGCTCCCCGCCGCGTGCTTTGGGGTTATTTATAGGGCTGCCATTTATATCTCTTCTATTTCTGCTGCCGTGTGGGGACCGCGTGAGGAAGCAAGGGGGAAGGGCTCAAGTCTGTCACCGCCCCGGTGCCCGGATGCAGGGTGCTTGGCCCCTCTGGCATGGGATGCTGCTGGCAGAATTGGTGCCAGCCTGGCTGTGGGTAGAGCCTAGCTTGGCACAACAGCTGGTCCCTCACTAGCCCTCGGGGCATCTACTCTGTGGAAAAAGTTCTGCATTGGCCTCCCAGGATTTTTTTGAGCTGACTTTGCCAGTTTTAGCAAAAAGTAAAGTCCGAGGGGTCAGCTGTAGGACTGTGGTGGGGGTGAAAACCTGCAGCTCCAGGACCAGCTGTCCCAGCCCAGCACAAATCACTTGGTCACTCACCGTGGTTCTCCTTCAAGCCATGACAGTGGGTCTTCTTGCCAGAATTGCCACCTCCTGCCCCCTCCCAGGTCTCCTCTATGGCCAGGAGCTCTTTTGCCCCTCACCAGGGTGGTGCTGACATGCTGGCACTCATCTCCCTGAACCTTTTTGTCCAGCTGTGACTTCTGCCCCCCACCAAGGCTGATCTGTGCCCTTTCCTGTCACATTTCCAGCTGTGGTGACATTCCCAGCCACTCAAGGGTGTCCGTGGCTGGGGAGTTCTTTTCCACAACAGCCTGAAATAGTTTCTTCATCACCTTGGCTTTTGTTGCTGGAGCCACCAAGGCAGTGTGATCCTGGGGCTGATGGCTTCTCCAGGGCTGGGTGGGCTCAGCCTCAGTGCTGGTGGTTCCAGGGCCAGCTGGGAGAAGCTTGGGTATTTCAGTGCTAGCAGGATGTGGGGTCTCTGGGAAGCTGGTCGCATATCCCACAGCAGGTAGGGAAATGGGAATGTCCTCCTGGAGTGTCTGGATTTTTCTTCTGCCTGTACACAGACTGGCTGTAGCTGTACACGTGTGTCCAAGCACGGCTGCCACGGAGCATTTCATTTACATGCTCAGCTGTTGTGGTTGGGCTGGGGATGCCCAAGGCAGCTCCCCAGGCCTGACAAGAGGAGGGCATAAAGGGACACCTCCAAAAAGGGTGCATCCCTGCTGCTGTGGAGGGATGGAGGAAGCCTCCCTGGCTGGTTGACCTGAGCCAGGGTGGTGAGTATCCAGGGAAGTCCCTTGAGCTGGGGAGTCACCGGTGCCCTGCATGGCCATGTGAATGTCCCCTTCCTTACATCTGCTCCCTATCCACAGCTGGGCTAGGGCCAGGGATTCATTTAACTCAATTACCACCCAGGCCCTGCCACTGCTGACGTGACTTGTGCCCTTCCTCTGCCCTCCCTTGGCAAGGTGTCCCTGAGCTGCCAAGCCCTGCTGAGTGCCTTGCAGGGTGCTGTGAGTTGCTCAGAGGGAATGGCTGATGTCACATGTCCTCCTCTGGCATCCTCTGCCACCTCTGTAATGCCTGACCCCAGCTCCTGCCTGCTCTCGGTGGTTTCCCCATGGGTGATGCCCAGCATGGTGCTATGCCAGGCAGCTCACCCACATGTCAGCTACCACATGGATCCCCTATGGCTACAGAGAGACAAGCAGCAAGCAGCATAGCCTGGCTCTCACCCCTCCGTGAGGGAAGCCTGGGTGTCCCCTCACTCTGTGTGGCACCAGGGAATGCCTCTCCCCTGGCTTGGGCAGCTTTAGTGTGGCTTTCTCATTAACCTTTAATGAGAACAAACAAGCTGGCATGGGCCGTCACTGCGGGCACGCTGCCTGGCCGTGTGCCGGGCAGTGGCTCCACATGGCTGCCAGCACAGCAGAGGCTTTGCAGAGGGATGGTCAGTCCCGGGGCAGTGCTGGCAGTGATGCCATTCCCTGAGGAGAAGCAGCACGGGGTGAAAAGCCAGGTGATGTCCCCCTGCCCATGGCAGCTGCCAGAGTGGGACTTTGCCCATCAGTGGGGAGAGCCAGGGGAATGGATCCTGTCCAGGTAAGGCAGGAGACATGGTCTTCATGCAAGTTATTGAAGGCTAGGGTAGAGATGGGCTTTGCAGCATGCTGGGCTGCTGGCTCCCTCCATGCCCATGACACTGGCATAGACGCTCCAGGCAGGTGGGCAATCTGGGATGGATTTTCCTTGGATGCTGCCCACAGCCACCCAGTCTCACCAGCTCTTCTCCCATCTGGTCTCCCAGTGGGGCTAATGCTGTGCATCTACCCGGGTACCCACTTGGCCACCAGGACCTGAAGGTGCCCTGGGTCACAGCACTGTTTGGTGACACCACTGCAAGCCTCAGCTCTCCAAGCCTGGCTGTGGCTAGCTCCAGCCAAGTGTGGGTACCCATGGTGGGGCAGCCATGCCACCCTATGAGGGAGCCCCAGATGCTTCTTGTCCCCTGTGGGACCTACAGGGAGGGGGCCAGCTCTGGGCTGGAGAAGCAGCCCAACAACAAGCTCACCCTCTAGAGAAGGGGTTAAGTGTCCAGGAGGACCCAATCTCAGTGAGAACCCCCCAAGACTCTGCCTCTGTACTTTTCCTTCTGGACCTGGCCTGACCTCACTCTAAAATCAGCAGCAAACAGGAAAGGAGCCTGGGAGGGAGGTGTTTCTTCCTGCCCCAGTGACGTGGTGATGGCAGCTGGTCCCAGCCTGGATGGAGCTGGCTGCTCCAGCCTCTGTGCAAGCTGGAGGGAGGTGGCGAGCCTGGGTTCCCTAGGACCAGGACCCATGCAGGGACCTACAGCTGTGAAGGGGGGTGACATCTGTGCCACAGAGTCTCCTGGTAGTTTAGGGCATCCCTGTGCCTTAAACAGGGAGTTATGGGACTGGGGGGTGCTGGTGGCTGCTGGGATTGGCATGTAGGGCAGGTGGGTGTTCCACACTGCTCTGTGGGAACTGGACCCCTGTGGGGAGCAGGACATCCTTGTTTCCCACATGAGAATGGCACCTGGTATCTTTGGAGACCCGGCAAGGAAGTCCTGGCTGAAGGCAGCCCCTGTAAGGCTTTGGAGACTCAAAGGATACAAAGTGGGGACTTTTGAGCAAGGAAACACTTTTCCCAGTGTCTCCTGTTTGTTGCAGGGTGCTCACAGGCATGCCATGGGAATGCATGCTGTGGGAAGCCTACACCAAAGCCATGGTGATTTTATATATCTATATATAAATATATTTGCATATGTTTATATATGTGTATTTTAAAACAAGCAATGCAGAATCAGGCAGCAGTGGCGGGAGTGTTGCCTGACCATGATGCCCATGGCTTTGTACCTGCTCAGAGTGAAGCTGACAGGGATGGGGGCGAGGGGCTGTGCATCCCCCCACCCCATCCTGGGGACCAGAGCAGCTCAGGAACAGTGGTGTGTTCGCCAGGGCGGTGTGTGCTCCCCGGCTCGTGGCCGACCCTGGGTGCTGCAGGGAAAGGGATCTCCAAGGGAAGAGACCCAGAGAGGGGCTGTGGGGGGAGTTTATGCTGCGGTGCCCTGCAGTGTGTTCCCCTCCCTTCCACCCGTGCCTCAGTTTCCCCAGGGGGGCAGCGAGGAGGGAAGGATGGGGACTGAGCTATGTTGTGCTCCGGGAGTAGCCGGTGCTGGTGGGACCCCTTCCCTCCAAGCGGGGTCGGGCATTCTCCCGTGTCCTTCCGTCCTCCGTCCTCCTTGAGTCACGCCGGGGCTGCGGCGCTGGGCAGTGATGTCAGCCCTCGGGCAGGGGAAGCGTGGGAGGAGACTGCTGCCCGGGGGAACCCTCCGGCCACGGCCCCCGCACTCAGGCGGACAGACGGACGGACGAACGGCATGAGAGAGCAACAGCGACCCTGGACGCTGACCCCAGCACGAGGGGGATGTGGTGCCGCAGCACGCCATGAATGGCAAACCGAAAGGTACTGAGCAGCGAGAGCAAACAGCGTTAGTTTGGGGACCACCAGCTGATTGAGGCTCCCGGGGTGACGTGGCTGGGCTCATCCAGGGTTTTTTTGGGTGAGGGGTTTCCTTGAGAGGACCACTCACCCTGATAGGGGCACCAAGGACATGGCATCCACCACCTGCAAGGGACACGGTTGTCACCATGACTTGCAGTGATGAGGTATCAGGACAGGGTGTGCAGGATAGGACCCTCTGCCTGCCCAGCATTGCTGCTGCCCACACTGAGATCCAGGCTCTGCATCTCAAGGCAGGAAAGGGGCCACAGCTGCCTGCTGCTCCTCGGTGATGCACCCCTGATGCCACAGCAGCATGGCTTTCCCTGGCAAACTGGTTTTCTCCCCATCATACCCCCATGTCTAACAGAGACTAACAGAGCCTGGCCCTATGTCGAACATCCCTGGCATGGTGGCCCCAGAGGAACTTGGCAGAATGGAGGGTCTTGAGGCTACTCTTATCTACTCAGATCAAGTTGTCTGGGCAGGATTTGTGGGGGAAGCTACTGATACCCAACAGAGCACCCTTGAGATGAGCAGGTCAGGGGTGAGGTGGCACGTGGGACCTCCGCAAGGTTAAATCAATCCTAGAAGGATCCTTCTAGAGGATTCCAGCACCTTTGAGAGGGATTACAGCTCACTCAGGAGCAGGGTCTGGTGCCCCTGGCCAGGCTGCAGTCCCATCTCACATGGCATGGGGGTGAGCGGTGTCTGTGTGGATCCTGGCTGGGTGCTCGGTCTGTGCCTTTGCTGGTGGGGGACCCACTTCACCAGGACCTGGGCTGGTGGACCCCAGGGTGGTCCTGGGCTGGTTCTCAAGAGCCATATTGGGCTTGAGACACCCCCCTCAGTGGTGGCCACTTTCCTGGGTCACAGTTTGGGTCTTACATCCCCCTCTGGCTGGAAACAGGGAGTCCATGGGATGGGTTGTGGGGTGGGAGGCTGTGGACCCCCTGAGGAACTGGCTGTAAGTGTCTGCCTGTGCTGTGCCCTGCCCTTCCGTGGGGATACTCTGCAGGGTAAATAAGCACTTCCTCCAATTCTTCCCATTTGCAGCTCCTTCCCTTTCCTGCTGCCCTCCCACTTGGCCCAAGGAGCCAGAGGCCTCCCGTGGCCACAGGGGTGGATATCACTGCCATGCCCCTACTGTCACAGGGTCATCCAACCCAACATCCATCCAACCTGAACTGCCGGGAGCACCCAGCACCCATCCGACCAAATTCCCATCCCCTGCTCCGGTGGGGCCTGTGGAGCTGTGACCTTATGGCTGGGAGTTTCTCTCCCGGGTGACTCACAGGGAGCCGGGATGCCATTCACTGACTCACCTACCTCCCAAAACCCCCCCAGAGCCGGGGGGATGTCCTGCCTTCCTGGAGGAGAGGCAGAGCGTGGAGGAGGTCAGGGAAGAGGTGGCTCCCAGGCTCCCTGTGACCAAGGCGGGATGGCGTCGGTCCCCGGATACTCCCATCCTCTGTGCTGGGGAGGGATGAGGAGTGATGGGAGGGAAGAGCTGCTCCAGCCCACGCTGGGAGCCGGCCAAGGGCCGTCCCGGGGCCGGAAGGGGCCGGCGGGGGCCGGGGTACGTGCCGGGGTTAGGGCAGCGGGGCCGCAGCTGTGCAAACACGGATGCAGCGGCTGCTCCGGGGGGAGCCGTGCCAGCGGGCTGAGTTCACAGGCTCCCGAGGTCATCCCCGCCGTGTGCCAAAGTTTCACCCAAGGGTGCTGGGGCAGGGGCTGGCAGGACCCGCCACTTGCCTCAGACACCACGGGCAGGATGGATAGTCCTGTGGCCACCGTGGCCTCCCCCACTGGGGGACACTGGTGTCCTGCTGTGGCCCGGGGGGTGGGTGCAGTGCCATCGGTGTGGGGACCACAGCCCAGCCCCTCCTGGGGAAGCCCCATGGGTGCTGCTGGCTGGTTGTGGGTGGGGGGCCCCCTGGTCAGGGGTGCTGGAGGGTGCTGAGTTGGCCACCCTGAGCATTGGTGGCCTTCAGTAACATCCCTGGAGATGCTGATCAGAGCACCCCCAGCGCCCAGCGCTGCAGGGCTAGGGATTTAGGGGGAGACAGTTTGGGGCGTCTCCGACCAGGGCAGTGTTGATAAACTCGCCAGAGCGACCTGAGGCTGGTGTCTGAGTGTCGGAAACAGAAACCAGCTGGGACCAACCCAGCCGGTCGGACTGCCCCCTCCGCCACTCAGACCAGCATTCTTGGGATCCCAATCATCTCCAGAGCACCGGGAGTCGAGAGAGGAGCTGGCAGCCGGGCTGGAGAGCCCCGGGGTGGGCTCCAGCACCCCACGCTGTGCCACCTGTCCAGCTCCTCGCTGCCCTTTTGGCCTCTGGCCGTGGGCAGTGTTGGCCGAAGACGGACAGACGGACAGACTCCCAGGATTGCGTTTCCTACATCAGGAGAGCTGGAGGCAGTCTGTGGCACAGAAAAGGTGAAAAGCTTGGTTGGGGGGCAGGTTCTTTAGCACCGAAGCCCTAATTAAGGGCAGGGGGTGGTGGGGCTTGCTGGGACTGAACTTTTGGGGCAGGACCTCTGCATCTGCTTCTCAGGAAAAGGAGGGATATGCTTGGATCTTAGCCCATGGCAGGGACACATGTGCCGGTGCTCTGTTGGTGCCAGCCTCCCAGTAAGCCTGGTGCGGGACTCACCAACCTGGATGAGATGCACTGGCCAGTGGTCCCTTCCAAGAGTGCCCTGGGCGCTGCTTCCTGCAGGGGCTGCCTGTGCTGCTGGTACCAGGTACCTCTTATCTCGGTAATGTTAGGAATGCACTATACTGGGGTTTTTCCTTCTCTGTGAGCCAGGCCCAAGCATGCCAGGAGCAGAGACCCCACACCCTGCCTGCCCTGCCTCATGCAGGCAGTGCTGCCCTTTGGCACCTGTCTGGCTGCCTGCTGGTGCCAGGCTCAGCAGGGGCATGATGTCCCTCTCCTCCAAGGGGATTTGGGGTCCTGGCACAGGATCTAGGTTGTGAGGTGCCAGGAGTGGGTGTATTGTGGTGGGTGTTTGGGAAAGAGCCAGGTCCCAGGGCTGGAGCACAGGGATGTGGTCCTGTCAGCAGCCACTGCTCATGGCACTGCTCTGTGTGCCAGTGCAGGAGCCTTTAGTGCTTTGGAGCATGACCCAGCATGGCATAAGTGGTTGCTGGAGTCTCTGAGGTGCCTGGGCAAGTGGCTGGGGATTGTTCTGACTCTGCTAGGGAGTTGTGCTGTGGCATCAGTCCCCTGCAGCACCCCGAGCATCCTTCACTCCCATGACACCCCTAGTGTCCTTCTTCCCCTGCAATGCCCCCAGCATCCTTCTCCGCTGTGATGCTCTCGGCATCCTCCCCTCCAATACCCTCAGCATCCTTCCATACTGGGGGCTGCCTGAGAAAACCTCTTTAGAGCTCCCCTTGAGCCCCCAGATGGCACCATGGGCTGGAAAAGGATGGGCTGGCAGCACCATGCTCACCCATAGGAGCTATGACATGCCCCACACATGGAGAGCTTCATCCTAGGGATGAGCCATTGTAGTGTGCAGCTTGCAAGCAAGCATGGGTGCCATAGGCCTGGCTCACTCAGTGGGGAGCAGATTAAAGAGCCCTGCAGAAGGTAATCTGCCAAGGCCTGCAGGTCAGCCGGGCTGCCAGGGATTACAGTTCCTTCTAATGAGCTTAATTGGGACAGTGTTGTCCTGGAAAATGGAGGGACTGGCACCCAGATAACACTGAGGCTGTGGGACCCGCCGAGCGGCTCTGTGGTCCTGGGCTGGGACCCGAGTGCCAAGGGGAACCAGATGGACCTGCTGCTTCCCAGCTCTACCGGGATAGAGGTGAGCTAGCTTTGACTCCGAATGGGGATGAGCACTGGCTCATCCCAAGTGCTGCAAATCCCTGGCGCCAGCCTGGCATGCAGGGTGGCGAGGGGCACAGTGCTGGGGGTATGCCCACTGGTGGCTGAGTGGGTGTGAGCCACGTTGGGCCAGGTCAGGCTGGGGTACTGGGTGTGTTGCGCCAGGGGAAGGAGTGGGGCTGGTAGTGGAAGCCCCAGCAGTGCCTGTGTCCCTGTGGTGTCTGTCCACTGGCTGTCAGCCATGCCGGAGGCCCTTAGGATATGGGGAGGTGTCTCTGGCCTAGTTTGTCAGCTGGGGAAGCTGTACATCCTTAGGGGCCTGCCTGGCCTTCCCTGGCAGAGTATGTGGCTACTGGGCACCGTGTGGGCTCATCCCCTACAGCTCCCAGCTCTCCAGCCTGTATCTTAGCTCAGGGTTGTCATGGACAGAGGGACTGAGCTGCCATCAGCAGTGGCCAGAATGAAGTGGAGCATCGCACTTGGTCTTCTCTGGCTGCCCTGCAAGTTGGGCTCCTCCCTGTGCCCAGCTGGCACTGCTGGGGGTGGCTGGGCCAGGAGCCCCAGACTTCCCTGCTCTTGCCTTGTACTTTGAGCTGCCCTCCCCGAGCTCCAGCCAGGGCTGCAGGGATGCTCCTGGCCCCAGGACTCAGAAATCTGCTCCCTTCTGGTTGGCATCTACTACACTGGCCTTGGTGGGGACAGACAGGTACTGGCACCAGTTTCAGGGCTCCTGGCACTGTCACTGCCAGGAGCAGAGGGCAGGGGTGCAGCAGCCATGGGGCTGGACACGTGCTGCCCATACAGACTTTCCAGGGTCCAACAGGGAATGGCTCAGCCTTTTCTTCTGCAACACAGAGCTCCTGGCAAAGCTGGGAACTTTCCAAATTGCTTTGTTGTCCTTGGGTTTCCCTCCTGGTTGCTGTAGCAAGCAGAAGTGAGTGAGGAGACACCAAAGGGCTGGGCAGCTGAGTCCAGCCCTGCGCTCTTCCTGCCCCTGCACTAGGGTGGCACAGGTGACAGAGGGATCTGGGACAAGGTGGGGTTCAGGAGGAGGTGTCCAGGCTGGGACACAGTGTAGTTTGCCATAGCCATGTGTCGGAAGGCCCATGGTAGGCACTGGGCATCAGGTACCTCCTGTGGCTTCCATGGGGCCAAGCTCAGACACATCTGTCTGTCTGTCTCCACTGAGTCCTCACAGTGCCCAGAGCCCTCCTTCACCCAGGGCAGAACACTGGCAGCATCCCTGGGGGCAGAATGGAACCTTTGTCCCAGTGCCGCCAGCAGTGTTCTTGGACTGAGAGGCTGGGAACTCCGCCCATGGTCTGTGGGTGCCATTCTCATCCCTGGTGGCACTCCTGTGTATGCCTGCTTGTGTGTTCCCCAACCTGCTGCTGCTGACCCTGCTGTCTCATTGTCCCCAGGGAGGCCCTCCAGGTCACACTCAACGATGTCACTGTCTGTGCGCCCGCAGCGCCGAGTCCTCGTCACCAAGATCAATAGGAGCCAGTCCTTTGCTGGAGTGAACTCATCGGCCGACCGGCCCTTCAGGTAGGAGATGGCTGCTCATGCTGCCTGCCGTGGGGGACAGGGACAGACACAGGCTTCGGTGTTGTGGCAGGACCTGCTGAGCATCCTGAGGCTCCTTCCCATCCAGCTGTCCCATCATCTTCCTCAGGGACCTTTGTGGTAGCTAGGCAGTCTTGCACAGGGGGCTGCAGGGAGCATTGAGGCCATGGTGGAGACAGAACTCATCACCCCAACCCTCCACTGTGCTGTACCCCAGGCAGGGTGAGGACCCTGCAGCCTTGTAGCTGCTTCCACTGGACCGTGGAGGGGACAGGTGTAGCTCACCTCATTCTTCAACCTGCTCTTAAGAGCTTCCCTGTAACCATCTCATCATGTTTAATGGGTGCGGTGGAGCTGGGGTGGCTTTGAAGAGCCTTGGTGGCCTTGACGTCCTGCGGCGGCCAATTTCGGGGTTGAGTGCTGATGTGAATCAGGGTTTCCTCAGGGTCACCTCAAACCTGTCACTAAAGGCTTTACTGGCCTCCTGTCAACTGTGATGTGAGGAGCAGCCATTCCCTACTCATCCTCTCCATCCACTGGCAATGTTATGGTCCCATCATACTCTTCCTCCTCTCTGCTGAGCCTCCCATCAGTGAGAACCACCCCATGCACTCCTTGTTCCCACTATTCCACTCTGCACTATCCCGAGCTCCTGGCTACCCTCTTGCAGGGAGTTCTCATGAATGCCACTGGTTGGCTTGTGGAACTAAAGCAATTAGTGCTTTTAATCCCCTTTCCTAGTGCCCACCCAAACTTCTAACTTTCCAATGCACCCACCAGTACCAAGATGTCTCTCAGCCAAATGGGCAAGGAAGCAGTGCCAAGCTGCCTCACTAGGCTGTGGGCATCTTCTCTGGGTGGGCACAAGCCTGAGAAAAGCCTCCCATGTCCAGAAGTAGTCCAGACCTGCTCAGCTCTTGTCCCCAGGTCCTGTCCAACCTCTGGTAACTTTCCAGGTTAACTTTCTGGTGACTTTCCAGGTCATCAACACATTTTTGGATCTGGGCATGCCAGAGGGGGTCACTTAGGGACAGGGAAGAGGTTGGACTTTTAGATGCCTGCACCAAGTGGCTGGTGGTGAAATGCTTGTGGAAGAAGCCTCCAGGGCCACTGGAGGACGGGAATGAGGAAGAATAGTGGAAATTAAGCGCTTGCCCATCACTCCAGCTTGGGAGGAGGCCAAGATATTCATTTCCCCCACCAATGATTCGGGGAAGTCTTTTGACCATTTCTGTGAAGAGCAGCACAGGATGGGAGGTACAGCCTGAGGGTGGGAACTGAGGAGCCCATCATGTCTCCTGGGCACCACAATGCTTTGGAAGGAGGAAGGGAAGAGCCAGTCTGAATGAGGCGTTGCTCACTGGGCTGGGGAGTGACTCCATTGCACAAGGCAGGAAGGGTGGTGTTCGGGTCCCCAGCAGTGGCTTGGCTTCCTGCAGGTCGACTGGGGGAGGCAGCTCCATCCAGCAGGTTTGGTGACATCTGGAGAGGCATGGCATCAGTGAGGATGTCCCTGCCCCATGTCACTGCACTGTGTGATGGGGTGACAAGGCTGACAAGGCTGTCAGTCCCCAGGATGCTCCCATGCTGCCACCTGATGGGATCCCTGCCTGATCCTGGGAGCACACAGTGACAGGCTGTGAAGCCAAAGGTGGCATTTGTCACCCTGCCGCAGTGCCCAGAGAACACCTCTATGTCCCTGGAAAATTAAGGTGCTGGGGATGGAGCAGAGGGGGACCAGGGCTGGAGATGTCCCCACGGGCACTGTGGGAACACAGCTTGTCTCCAGCTGGTGCTGTCTCCGTTTGTCTTTGTTCCCTCTTACCAGCACCAGGGATCCCCCCACCTCCACAGTGGCTACACCACAGCCAGACTCTTTGACCCCACTGGGATGGGGTTACCTCCCTGTTCTCCATCTCCACCTTTGCAGGTTTCTCATTGTCCTCCCCATGGATTTAGAGGGAGCTATGCAGTAGGGGAGGGAGGCAGGCATGGGGTGCAGGCAGTGCTGCCCAGCCTTATGGCTCCATGTCTTCCAGCCTTGCTGGCTCTTTAGACTGGCTGCTGGGGAGTCCTGGGAGAGGCAGGCAGGTCCTGGTTGACCTGGCCTCCATCCCGGAGCTCTTTCTTGTCTCGAGACAGGGTGCTTGTCAGACTGGGGCACCCAGAAGGATGCTGGTGCTGTGTGCTGACCCTGGCCATCTTGGCTTTGCTTGCCTCTCTCCCCAGGAACCTCTCGCCCTTCACCCCCACCGTCTCCCGCAAGACTGGCTCCAGGGTCAGTAGGATGTTCTCAATGTCCCACAAATCCCCACCACCCAAGGTGCCTCAGCCCAACCGCCTGGATGAGGTGTATGAAGCTCTCAAGAAAGGCCTGACGTAAGTGCTGGGGCTCCCTGTGGCTGGGTGAGTGAAGACAGGGAGCTCCTGAGAGGCATAGGGTCAGCTTGTGACATGGATTGGTGTTGGCAGATTTCCTCTTTCACCAGGCAAGGACATGCCAGGTCTCCTGGGCACGATGCCTTGGGGTTGTGGAGCTGTGTGGGGTCCCACATCCCACCACAGCCCATATAGAGGCATATATAGGTTCCCATGCCTGGGTGCTTGAACAGGGAGTGGGGATGCGGTGCCAAGTGTGCAGGGTTGGTGTGGGCTGTGAGGGGCAGGAGCCCTGGGCATAGCATCCCAACCTGACCCCCATGGTGTGGTTGCCCCCAGAGCCTACCTTGAGGTGCACCAGCTGGAACTGGAGAAGCTCAGCACCCAGATCCGTGAGTCCAAGAGGAATTCACGCCTGGTGAGTGCTGTTCGGGAAGAGCCTTACCGTGAGCAGTGCCTTGGGCAGACAGTGGGCACAACCAAGGCAGCTTGTGGTCCATCTGTGTCCTGGGCCAGCCCAGGTTCTGGCGTTGGACTGCATGGGGCTCCTGTCCCTCTGTCATGCACTCTCCAGCCCTGACTGGGTGCTGCATGTCCCACTGCTGTGCTATTGGTGGTGGGTGTGGTGTGCTGGGTCTCCTTGGGTGGACAGAGCTGGCTTTGTGCTGCGTCTTATCCTTCTCCTCTCTCCTCCAGGGCTTCCTCTATGATCTGGATAAGGTAAGCGGGATCAGTGCCCCATCCCCTTTGTATCCCCCTTCCGAGTGCCTGGGATATGCTACTGCTAGCCCTGCTCTGCTAGCACTGCCCTGCTGCCTGTCCCCCGGGATCGAGGGGGATCCGGGCTATGGAGCAGGGTGGCTCTGGGCAGGGGATGAAATAGAGACAGGCTTGTAACCTGCTTCTGGTAAACAGAAGCTGTTTTTAGTGAATGCTGGGCCTGGATTAGTTCTAAAGCTGGGGAAAAAGCACCCTGGCGCCTGGCTTGGCTCTTGGAGGACCCTCCAGAGCAGTGAAGCCTGGAAGAGGCTGCAGCATGTTGGTTCTCCCCACTGGCTGCCACCCTGCAGCTTCCAGGCAGGGATGGTGACCAGGACCTGTCCCAGCCACAGTGTGAGGGACGCAGAGGGCACATCCTGACCTGCTTCTCTGCAGAGTGGCCGCTCTGCCGCTCACACCATCTCCTCTGCTTTTTCAGCAAGTGAAGTCAATCGAGCGCTTCCTGCGTCGCCTGGAGTTTCATGCCAGCAAGGTGAGAGCTGTGGACTGAGGTCACCTTGGGGTAACTTTGGTGCAACGCTGAGGTGGCTGTGCTGCCCCTGACCCTGCCCTCACCACAGCTCGGGCCTGTCCTTGCAGATAGATGAGCTGTACGAGGCTTATTGCATCCAGCGGCGGCTCCGTGATGGAGCCCACAACATGGTCAAGGCTTACAGTTCAGGCTCGCCCGGCAGCCGGGAGGCACGTGAGAGCCTGGCCGAGGCCAGCAAGGGCTACAAGGAGTACACAGAGGTGAGGCACCTGGCAGGGGTGGGCTGGCAGGGTGCTGGATCCCATGGGTGTCTGCTGATGTGTCCTGTCCATCCATCTGTCTGTTCCCAGAACATGTGTCTACTGGAGAACGATCTGGAGAGCCAGCTGGGCGAGTTCCACATTCGGATGAAAGGTACTGTGTCCCGCTCCATCCCTATCCCGCTGCCTGCCTGGCTGCCTGCTGCCTGCTGACGCCTCTCTGCCTTCTCTTGCAGGACTGGCGGGCTTTGCCCGGCTTTGTGCTGGTGACCAGTATGAGGTTGGTGGGACCATATGGGTTGGGTTCTGCTCTTCTCCTGCCCTGTGGTCCTTGGGGTGTCTCGGGGGTGTAGGTGGGCGCTGACATGGAGGGTGTTGCAGGGTGGTGGTGGGTGGCATGCCTGGGGACACACAGAGAGCACCCATCACCCCTGTGTCGTGTGTCCCTCGTTCCCACACCTCTGCATCCCCAGATCTTCATGAAGTACGGACGGCAGCGGTGGAAGCTGCGGGGGCGCATCGAGGTGAACAGCAAGCAGGTGTGGGACAGCGAGGAAATGGTTTTCTTGCCCCTCATCACCGAGTTCCTCTCCATCAAGGTACAGTGCAGAAGAGGGCAGGAATGGTGTGGGCCAGCTACCCCCCTGCATCATAGAGTCATTTATGTTGGAAAAGATCTCTATGATTGTAAAGTCCAACTGTTTACCCAACACTGCCTTCTTTAAACCATGCCCCCTGGTGCCACATCTACATGTTTTTTGAACACTTTCGGGATGGTGATTCCACCACTTCCCTGGGCTTCCCTCCAGCACCTCACCTAAATGTCATCCTCACTGGTCCATGGCTTCACCTCCTCCTCTCCTCCCTCTCCTTCTCTAGGTGACAGAACTAAAGAGCCTGGCTAACCACGTTGTGGTGGGCAACGTGTCCTGTGAGACCAAGGACCTCTTTGCAGCTCTGCCCCAGGTAGTGGCTGTGGATATCAACGACCTGGGCACCCTCAAACTCAGCCTAGAGGTGACCTGGAAGTGAGTACCTTAGCCAGCATTTCTGGTGACACATGGCAGGGCTGGGGATACCTAGCATGGCATGGCAAGAGATGATCTTCCCTGGGCTCTCTCCCATCCCAAAATTGGGCTGTAATTATGGAAAACTAGAGCTGGACTGGAGGGTGTCCTGGTGTCTTGAGACCGCTCCAGGCTGGCACACACCCCTCACCTCCCTGCTGTCTTCCCCAGCCCCTTCGACAAGGATGACCAGCCCTCAGCAGCCAGCACTGTCAACAAGGCTTCCACGGTGAACAAGAGGTTCTCCACCTACAACCAGAGTCCGCCTGACACGCCATCCCTGCGGGAACAGGCATTCTATGTAAGTGTGACACCAGGCAGGACTGCTCAGGAGAGGTAGCCAGTGGAGAGGTGCACATGGGGATGTACCCAGGCTACATCTCAGAGGATGGCACAGCTCAGGGACAGGGGTGGGCAGCTTCTCTCCAGCCATCCAGCCACGACTCCCCGGTACCGGCATCTGCTCCTCCCTCCCACCTTCACAGCTCCTCTTCTCTCTGCCCAAGAGCCCAGAGCAGGCAGCCGACAAGCGCGGTTGGTCCTTGCTGGACATCTTTCGGGAGACACTCTTCGAGAAGCTGTCTCAGAGCTGCTCCTGCGGCGATGTCTCCTCAGCCGAGCTCGGGAGATGGCCGCAGCAGGGCCGCGTAAGTGCAGGGCTGGAGCAGGCCGGTAGCTTAGCCCAGCGGTGGCCATCCCGCAGTAGCCGTAGCCGCTCCTTGCCTCCTACTCATTATCCCTTGCTGATGCCCAAAGGCCCGATTCTGCAAGGCTGGGGTCTGGCTGGTCCTGCAAAGCTAGTCCCCATCCCAGGGGAGCCTGGGTTCACCCCCGTGCAAGAAGCGTGTACTAGTGAGTAGACAGCTTCTCTGTGTCCCTGCACTGGTGGCATTGGTGTGCTGTGCCATGGCATTGATGTGGTGCTGGTGACGGTGCTGGTGTGATGGTGTCATGGTGCTGGTTTGTCTCTAACATGGCGTTGGCGTGGCAGCAGTTGGGTGATACTGAACCACAACGTTGGTGTGACGGCCGGTGCCATTCCCATGAGCTGATGCTGGACCTGTTTCAGTCCTTGCAGCCATGGTGGGTGGTGTCATTGGATCCATGTGTTGCACCCTGCTGTGCTGGGAAGCCGCTAGCACCCCAGGGCTCCAGGAGCTGGGCATGGGGAGCCGCACTGCCTGCTGGCATGGGGAGAGATGCAGAACTAGAATAGGCAGCTGGCAAGGTCTGCTGGGACCTTGCTGCCCATCCTGTGCCACAGAGCCATGGCAGCCTCAGTGTCCTCCAGCTCAGCTGGATCCTGCCCCTGGTTGACAGGAAGATAGCCAGAGAAGCAGGGGTAGCAGGAGGAGGATCTTGGCTGACACCATTGTCCCCTCTCCAGAACATGCTGCGGCGCCAGGAGGAGCTGGAGAACGGCACAGCCTGGTCCATCTCCTCTGAGTCCTCGGACGACTCCTCCAGTCCCCAGCTGTCCGGCAGTGCCCGCCATTCCGCACACAAGCCCATTGTGCAGCCTGAGGTGCAGGCCTCTGCTCCTGCCATCGAGATCTCCTTCTCCCAGCAGCCAGAGGAGGCTGAGACTAGCCCTGGAGCCAGTGGCAGCAGTGTCTCCCCTGCTGGGAGCCAGCCAGTGGATCTGGGTAGCCGTAAGAAGGATACAGTGGCCAATGGGCATGTGCCCTACTCCCGGACTCTGAGCCACATCAGCGAGGCCAGCGTGGACACCACGATGGACGCCAAGGCTGTGGAGAGCCCCTGGGAGCCCATGCCTAGCCCGGAGGACACAGGGATGGGCGAGCAAGACGCAGACCCCCTTCCCGGCGCTGCAGTGGCAGCTGCTGTGGCAGGGCAGGACAGGGACGCCGAGGCCAAGCCCCGAGCCTCCGCGGCATGGACCACCTCCTGTGAGGTGGAGGCTGGCAGGGCCGAGCCAGTGCAGAGCCATGAGCCAGCACAGGGTGGCTGCAGCACCGGGGTCCCTGCAGTGCAGGCACAAGCCTCTGTGGAGGAGAGGCCCGTCCCCACCCCACCACTGCCTGCCAGCATCCCTGAGGCACCGCGGGGGAAGATGGTGGATTCAGGTCTGGAGGAGGCAATCAGCCTCCTGAGCTCAGCCCTGGATGACTATCGGGGGCAGTTCCCAGAGCTGCAGCCCCTTGAACGGGAGCTGAAGCACCTGGAAGAGATACTGCTGGTGAGGAGCTCCCAGTGGTGTCCAGGGGCAAGGAGAACAGGGCCATTCTATCTGGCACTGCCTGGGGATAATGGGGACAGGGCCAACCCTGCTGGCAATGCCGAGAGATGATACAGATGGGGCCATCCCTGCTGGTAGCATCCAGGGATGGTGGGGACAGGACCATCCCTGGTGGCAGGACCTGGGGTTGATGGGGATGGAGCCATCCCTGATGGCAGTGCCCAGGGGTGATGGGGACAGGGCAATGACTAGAGACAAAGGAGATGGGTCCATCCCAGCTGGCAGTGCATGGGGACAAGGATAGAGCCATCCCTGCTGGGAGTGCCCAAGGATGATGGGGATGGGGGTCACTCCAACTGGCAGTCCTTAGGGTTGATGAGGATGAGGGTCATCCATGACGGCAGTGCCCAGGGATGATGGAGGTGGGGTTATCCCTGATGGCATAGTCTGGGAATGTGTGTGGCAAGGCTGTCTTGACTGGTGAGCCAGGATTCAACCCCACCATGCCTTCCTTTGCAGCAGAAGCAGGGCATCTTCCTCAGCCGGGCCTCCAGCATCAGTCTGACAGTGGAACATGCGCTGGAGAGCTTCAGTTTCCTCAACACCTCTGACATGGAGGATTCAGAGGGCTCTGAGGAGGAACCTCTCCAAGACGAGAGGTGCACAGCGGGGCTCATGGGATGGGGCACAGGGCAGGAGGTGGCCCTGGGGCAGTTGCGATAAGGATTGCTCAGCTCTGCCAGGGTGCCCAAGCACCTTTAGACTGGCCCATCACAGCTCAGGGAAGGTCCAGGTCAAGAAGCAGCAGTATCTGGTTCTTCTGGTTGCACAGTGTCACCTTGTGTCTCTCCATGGGGGATGGATGGTGATTAGCCCCTGTGCCTCTGGGACCTCTTCCTTTGACCAGCTGTGATGCTGTAGGACCTGCCCTGTGGGTGGGAAAGGGCCAGGTTTCCTGAGCTGATCCACTACTTTGATCTTTCCTTGGCTTGCAGGAGGGCTGGCAGACCCCTGCGCAGCACCAGGGCCCCCAGCGCTGGCGAGATGGGGGCAGATGACACCGGAATGTGCAGTGGCTCTGAAGCCAGCACTGACCCCATGAGCACTGGCAATGAGTTCCTGGATAAGGCTCTGGTGCTTCACCTCAACAACTGCAACCGCCTGCTGCTGGTGAGGACCGGAGATGGGGATGGACTGTAGGTCTCCCTTCAGGGGGTGTCTTGCCACGGCATGGAAGCTGTGGTGTGGGCAGTGGGCTCTGTCCCTGAGGTCCCTGGTTTGGCTGTGCCTTGCAGAAGCTGGGCACCTTCGGTCCCCTGCGGTGCCAGGAGATGTACGCCCTGGACAGGCTGCTACGGGAGTCACAGGTGCTGGAGATCGTGTGCCGGCTCACGGAGGAGCGTGCGGGAGCAGCCAGCTCAGCTGCCGATGGTAAAGACACGGAGCCAAGGGGACCCTCTGCGCCACCCTGGAGGCTGTGTGAAGCCTGGTGTCCCCTTGTGGGCATGGCTGGGCAGCAAGGGGCCATGTCAGGCAGAGGGCAGGAGTCACCTGCCTGCTGCCATGGCCTTGAGGAGGCTTGACAGCACGTGTCCCCACAGTGGTGCAGTTCTCGACACGGAAGGAGGGTGTGCTGCCCCTTTGGGACCTCTGCGTAGAGATGCCCAATGTCTACACCTGCCCCGTGGAGCGGTTCCTGCAGGTGCTGAGTGCCCAGTATGCAGCACCCATCAGTGAGCAGCACCCTGGTTTGGCTGATGCTGGTGAGTGGGTGCCCAGGGGTATTTGCGGAGTTGCCAGGTTCACTCAGTGACCATGAGTGGGGGTCTGTGGGTGCCAGGAGCCACTCACAGGGGTGACCATGGCTGCTGCACACCTTGATCCTGGCTCTTTCCCACAGTGTGTGTGAAACTGGTGGAAGACGTGCTGAATCGGCGGCTGCCCCGGCGGCCTGGTAGCGCCCAGAGTGAGAAGGTTACCATCTTCCAGTACTGGAGCCACTTTGAGTCACTCGGTTCCCTGGTGCTTGACACCTACATGATGGAGCTGGCAGAGGAAGGTGGGTGCCCTCCCACCCTCCTTAGGGCCTGGGGTGGAGTGCCAGAGCATCACCATAGTGATTGATCACCCTGCAGCACTGCCATGACCATAATGGGGCACCGCCCAGAGGTTCAGCCATCCTTGGGGTGGGCAAGTCAGTCTGATCCAGGGTGCAGCCCACTCCCATGGCACAGCCCATTCCCATGGCGCCTTCCCATGCCCTTGCTATAAGTCCCCAGCATCTTGGGGGACAACTCCATGTATTGACAAGCTGTGTGGGGCCATCTCTGCCCGGCATGGATGCAAGGTGCCCAGAAATGGGTTCCCTGTGGTGGCAGGGGTGCAGGGGGCTTCCCATGTGGCTTCCCACACCTTGGCTGAGCCGATGGCTTCCCACAGCACTGCTGGCACACAACCTCAACTCGGATGACCAGGATGTGGTGCTGCGTGCCCTGAAGCGTGTGCCTGAGAGCCGCCTGAAGAAAGAGGGGCTGAAGGCACTGAGCCTGCTCCTCGTGGAGGGCAACAGCAAGGTGGTGAGCGCCGTGTCAGCCCAGCTCCGCAGCCTGGCGGAAAACCCCCGCTTCCGCCAGCGGGTACGTGCTGGGCAAGCCAGGGACAAAGTGGGCTGGTGCCACAGCCCCCGGGGTGTTTTCCCCAGCTCTGCTGAAGGTGATGGCACTGACTCTCCCATTTCCCCCAGGCCCTTGTGTGCTTCCTGGAGCAGCTGGAGGATGAGGAGGTGCAGATGCGCGTGGCGGGGTGTGCAGCGCTGGGCTGTCTGAAGGTGAGCGGGATGCAGGAAGGAGGCAGCAGAACTGCATGTTCCAGAGGAAAAGGAAATGTATGTGGCCGGTGACTCCGGACACACCTGCACAGCCCCGTGCTCCCAGGAGAAGAGGAGCTGAGGGTGCCCCAAATGTGCAGGAGCAACAGGCAGGGGCAGGGCAGGAAGGGAAATGGAGAGGGAAGGGACAGAATGAGGGGCTTTCCTGCACGTCGGGGCTGCAGTGCCCTATGCTGTCTTTGCCTCCAGGCTGTTTACCTGCTCCAGCCCTGTTAGCCACACTTAGCTCCTTGTCCATTCTTCTGCAGGCCAAGGAGAGCATCGAGCAGCTGGTTTACCTGTGCCAAACTGACAAGGAGCCTGTGCGGGAGGCAGCCAAGCAGAGCCTGATGCTGTGTGGTGAGTGTCCCACTGTTTCTCTGCTCTCTCCCCACCCACAGCATCCCAAGAGGCATCTCTTGGTGCCAGCAGTGCCCACAGGAGATGGGGCTCTGGGGCTGGTCCCTGCCTGCCCCACACACTCTGGCTCATCGTGCCCCAAGCTCTTCCAAGTAAGAGGGAGCTGGCAGTGGGCAGCGAGGGTCAGGCATCCTATGGCCACAGCCTTAAGCCTGGTTGTTATTTATTATTTGATAGATGGCCCTGAGAGAACCATCTGAGTGGGTTTCTCGGCCTCCAGATCATGGCAGCTGCTGCACAGGTTGGGACATGTGAGCCGTCCTCATCCCCCTCGTCCCCGCTCCTGCCGCTTTGCTCACGAATGTCTCCGTCTTAGAGCCTGTCAGCCATGTCACGTTTTGGAGTCTGTGTGTCTTGGTTGTTGATAGTGCCCGTCCCTGTGGCACCCCGGCACATATAGATTGTGTCCTATGTCCCAGCAGATTGTCCATGTCACCACCTCTTGCCGGGCATGGCCACTGTGGGCAGATTTGTGTGTGAGGGTGCCAGACAAGGAGCTCAGAGTGAGCCTGTGGCATGGATGTGTGCATCCCTGTGTGTGCATGGGGGTCCTTGGGGAGCCCTCGGGACTCCCATGCCAGTGTATGCAGATGTGCACAGCTGTTGGAGCCACCGGAGCTGGCACAGCCCTGAGCACTGGTCCCTTGGCCCCAAAGGAGGCTCTCCACAAGCCAACACTCCTGCAACCCAAACATGGGTGATCCCTGCCCTGCGTGGGCAGCTGAGGAACAGGATTTGCAACCTCTGAATCAGGAACTCTGGGGACTTTTTGAGCCAGATCCCAGACGGGACCTGGCCAAGGGTGTGCTAAGGAGAACAAGAGAGATCTCCATGCTGTGGCCATAGCACGCAGGCTCAGCTTTGCTAGTCATTAGAAAGGCCAGGGAAGGTGGCCAGGGATGGGCAGGGGACAGAACTTCTGCAGTTCAGATCACTGACCACAGTGTGTACTTGCAGGGGAAGACGGTAAATCAGCTCACCGGCGGCTGGAGGAGACCTTGGACAACCTCCCGCGGATCTTTGCACCAGCCAGCATGGCCAGTACAGCTTTCTGAGACCCACGCACACCCACCTGCCATCCCTGAGGGCAAAGGCACCGCTGGGCCGCCCGGGCTTGCACGGACTGGGGACCCAGCAGCTCCCGCTCTTGGCACCACACCGCAGTATTACCCCCGCCGGCAGCTCGCCACGGCCGCACACTGCCTTACGGAGCACCGCTTCCCTGTCCCCGGCCGCCGGCCCCGCGGGTGCCACCTCCGCACCACTGGGCAGGGGGGCTCGCTGCACATCCCACCCTCTGATCGCTATTTAAAATACCCGGGGAGCCCACCCTTCCCGCCCGCCTTGTCGGCTACAGCTGCCGGGACGGGGGTAGCGGGGAGAGGTACCAGATTTCTCTGCTCCTCTTGCCTTCCTCTTGCTCGAGGGCGCACGCCCTGTCCTGGAAGGACCTGCACTTTGGAAACTTCGCTGTTTCTTTCCAGGAGTTGCCTGGGCCATGGGGACTGCTGCCCTCTGCCACCTGGAGTCCCCAGGACTTAAATAAAATTAAATATAAGATATTAATATATTCTGCTGGCGTTTCTTCTTTCCAGCTCCACATGCTCCTTTTGCTCCCTGGCTGTGGTTGGCTGGGAGTGTAGTGACATGTGGCCCCAGCCAGAGCCTTTCCTGGTCTGTTGGAAAGTGGAGGGACAGGGGCAGGAGGAGCAATAGAGGGACGGACAAATAGACAGACAGAAGCTGCCACCTCTTTTTTTTTCGTTTGTTCTGTTGTTTTATTTTTTATTTACAGATTTTTGCAGAAAAACAAAAGCAAAAAATTCTTTTCTATAATGTCTCTATAAATCTATATATAATGTAATTACAGAGAATGACTAATTTTGATTTTAAACCAGAAATAAAACCAAACCTTTCATGAGTGTCTGTGTTGCTGTGAGGGTGTTTCTTTGGCCCCAGTGCCCTGGGGCCGGGCAAGCTGTGGGTCAGCACAGACAGCTGGAGGGTGACAGGGGGTGTTGTGGGAAATAATTGTGATTTCTGGCATCACCTAGGTGCATCCCTGCCCCTCACCTCAGCCAGATGTTGCCAGAATTTGCTGGGCATGGGAAGCATCACCCAAGGTGGTACAAGGTGGTCACATAGGATGAGGGCCTCCACAACCAGGGTTGGCTCTGAAACGGCAACAGCAGTGTGTGTGTACGTGTAAATCCACACATTCCCCATGTCCAGCTACTGCTGTCTGGGAATGGTTATCCAGGCCCTGACCTCCAGTTTGGACCTTTCATGAGTGTCTGCCAGCACTAAGAGCAGATTGCAGCAGCTCCAGTGGCTATGGCCATGTCCCCAAATGTCCTCCCACCGGATGGGTGTGACAGGGAATGATAAACCACCCCACAAGCTGTTCTGCCTCATTGGCTGTGCCTCATCCCAGGATATCCGCTGTCCCCACCTCACTGTGTGGTACTGGCCTGGGAGAGGTAGCTGCTCCCCGTGTTCCCTTGCTGCTTTTCCCTCGCCACTTTTCCCCGGGGCTGGAGGTTTTTGTGCCACTACTGTGCAGCTTCCCAGCACCTATGAGCTGCTGGATTGCTGGAAGCTTTCTGGGAAGGAAGCACTGTTTCCTCTGGCTCTCCCAGGGAGGAACTTTGACCTCTTGGTGGCTGTGATAGGGGTAACATGATGGGGGCCACTTCTCCAGAACTCGCAACACAAAGACTCCTCACTGCTTTGATTAATTTTCCTGAGTTCAGTGGCCTTGGCAGGGTGTGGATGGTGACACGGAACCTTCCTCTCCACCAAGGAGGAGGTGGCATTGGGCTATAAAGTGCATGGAGGAGTGTTAGGTCTTGTGCCACCTCCCACTGGGCTGGGCAGAAAGAGAGGAAACACTGGAGATTTGTGCCTGCACCATGGAGTGGGGCTGCCAGGGCCTTTGCTCCTGCATGGTGCCACCATGGGGCTGGGGGCCCCTGGAACTACTCACCCTCTCCCTGTAATGTGTCTGTGTGGTTTCATTGATGATTTTTGTTTAAGCTTGTCTCATTTGCCTTCCTCTTCAAATCCTGTCCATCACCTTCTGCTGGTCCTTGCAGGTCCCTGAACATTCATCATGATGTTACACCTGGGGAAGAACAATCCCATGCACTAGTACAGGCTGGGGGCCAACCTGCAGGAAAGCAGCTCTGTGGAGAAGGACCTGGGGGTCCTGATGGGCAACAAGCTGTCCATGAGCCAGCAGTGTGCTCTTGTGGTCAAGAAGGCCAAAGGCATCCTGGGATGCATTGCCAACAGGTTGAGGGAGGTGATCCTGTCCCTTCACATGGCCCTAGTGTGGCCACATCTGGAGTGCCGTGTCCAGGTCTGGGTTCCTTGGGACAAGAGAGACATGGAGCTCCTGGACCAGGTCCAGCAGATGCTGGAGATGATTAAGGGACTGGAGCACCTCTCTTACAAGGACAGGTTGAGGGAGCTGGGCCTGTTCAGCCTCAAGAAGAGATGACTGAAAGGGGACCTCTCTCACTATATGAAGGGAGAGTGTCAGAGGATGGATCAGGTTCTGCTGGGGGGTGCCAGGTAAGAGGACAGGAGGCAACAGGCAGAAACTGATGCCCAGGAAGTTCTAACTGAACATGAGGAAGAAATCCTTTACTGTGCAGTGACTGAGCACTGGAACAGATCACCCAGAGCAGCTGCAGTGTCCCTCACCGGAGATACTCAAAAACCATCTGTGCACAATCCTGTGCCATGTGCTCTGGGATGACCCTGCTTGAGCAGGGAGGTTGGACCAGATGACTCACTGTGGTCCCTTCCAACCTTACTATTCTGTGATTCTGTGATTATTTACCCCCCCCCAAAATATTAATAAGACATGGACGAGAACCCCCTTCTCAAGCATTTGTTTTCTGAGGGTAAACAGGCCCAGCTCTCATGACAGCTGCTCCAATCCCTTAATCATCTTAATCACTTATGGTCCCTTATGGTCCTGGGAGGGGAGTAGGTTATAGCAGTAAAGATGCCCCCAAAGGCAGCAGAGGCAGGGACCCTCTCCCAGCACTCCTCCACAGTGCTGCCAGCCACCCATGCCAAAGCAGGGGCACTGCCAGTGCCAGCAGTTGGGGATTTATGGCCCCCAAGCCAAGCAGGGCCCTTCCATCAGTGCTTTCCAGTGTTTCTAAGCAAGTCCCAGGAGATTACAGCCTTCGCTTCCTTCTTCCTCACTGTAGCAGAGCTTTTTAAGGCTGACTCAGGCAGAATGTAGCATTTTGTGGTGTATGGGATCCCATATGGGACTCTACCTCAGTGTAACCACTTTAGAATGCAGTTTTATCTGCAGATGGCAATGCAGGAAGGAGGAAACCAGGGGACACTGCTGCATCACTGATCCCTCATCCTTCGCCTCCTGTTTTGGGGGCTGGACAAGACCTAGGAGGGAAGCATAGTGTTTCTCCAAAGCACTGCATCACACCATCAGCTGTGATGAGGGATGTAGGTCCCAGCTGGCACATGCAACTGTGGACAAGAGCACTCAAGAGGCAGAAGGTGGCCTAGACCTCTTACACATTTGGTTTGGTTTCTTTTCCCCTCTGAATAACTGCTGAAAATAAAACCAGCCCAGTGACTCCATAGCCAAAGCCGTGAATTCAATTCACTCACCTACCTGGGTGTTCTCCTTGCCCTGCCAAAACCTAGTCCCTTCCCTGCAGCACAATTCCACCTTCCAAGATAAGGTACTGCTTGACTGTAGAGATCAGAGCAGGAAAGCAGACTTCTGTCAGGGTAGGCAGGGAGATGCAGGCCAGGACAAAATGACTCTGTTCCTGGAATTGCAAGGAATAATCTCATTATTTATGTTGCTTTAAGAACATGTGGGGGGGGGGAAAAGAAACATAAACATGATTAATTTAGGAATCTATTGCCCGGTCCCTTGCTCTGAATGGGTCTGTGCCAGCACTGCCAAAGACCTCCGATCCATGGAAACCACCAGGTCGCCTGGAATTGCAGGATTGCCATTATAATGGGAATAAACCTCAAAAAAAAAGGCTTGTTTTTTGGACTGCAATGCTTCATGGGGTGAACTCCCTGGGAGCCACTCTCACAGCACACAGGGACAGACACAGCACCACAGAGCACGTTTGCAGCAGCATTTGTTATTTCAAAGGAGACAGTGTGCCAGCACTGCGTTTGTCAGCCAAATCTGTGTCAGCACTTAAAACATCCCCCTCCTGTACGGACGTGCTTGTGCTCAGCAGCTACTTGCTTTTCTTGCAGGAGCTGCAGCCCGTGGGAGGGTGTCTGTGTCACAGTTACATTATCCATGTGCTCTGGATTTGGAAAGATGTTCCTTTTCCCCATTTACTGCTGTTTTTTCTTTTAATTAAAGGGGTGCATATGGGTTCTGGGAGCACTTAGTGGTATCAGTTTTCACCTGTTGGTCTCAGGGAAGTGTCCTGAGAAGACCCTTCAAACCACCAGCACAATGTTCCCTCCTCTTTGACAGCACTGGGGCTGGTGCAGCTGCCCAGGTTTGACACCAAGAGCACCCACCAATGACCCCAGTGCAGACACTGTCACTTTGGAGAGCCACAAGCTCCAATCAGCCCTCGTGTAAGAAATGACAAATCTCTATGCCAAGTCATTTTTAGGGGCGTTGTGGTTTGGGAATCTCTGGTTTCAGCAGCCTCAAAGTTGGATCCCTCACCTCATGCCAGGCTTGTGTGAAACCCTGTTTCCAAGGCACTCACTAGGGCACTTAGAAATGATTTGAACAGCTGAGCAGTCTGAGCTGAATCACAGCAAAGGAACAGCGAGCACTGACGTGTTCCTTGCAGGGCTGTCAGGCACACACGTACAGGCTGGTTCTCCAAGGACCACTCCTGGGGTGACAGCTGTGCCTCCTTTCATAGAGACCAAAGGCAGCCCCCAAAACTTAATTTAATGCTCTCAAACTCTACTACTGCCTTCCTTAGAGCTGAGAGCGGAGTGGTGACTCCTGAGGGCTTGTGAGGGTGATGGAAGCATGGAGTTGGAACAAGGAGGGTGAGATCATCCAGGACCTTGGCAAGGCGGTCAGAAGCTCCTCGCCTTCAGTTTTTGCCATTCTGCTCATGGGCAAGGCGTCTTCGGGAAAGACTTCGCTCAGGTAACTTTCCTAGAAGGAGCATCTGCCTCTGGGTGTCTAATTTGGACAGGCTGGGAGGCCGATTTTCAGGAGCACTCACAATTAGGGCTAAAGCTGGGGATTTGATTCCCCTGCAAATCAGCTCAAAAGCGCCTCCAAGTGAGGAAATCCAGGATCAGCAGGGCAGACCCCCAGCACTCACTGGTAGATGGTCCGGTAGACTTCTGGCAGGAGAATTCCAGGAATAGGTGTTCGCCAAAACAACTTGTACTTCCTAAGCAGCGACATTCCTACTACAAAAGATGCAACCGTTTGTCATAGGATGGCTACAAACAAAAGGCAGAGGGATCATTAGCACCCATCTACGCCCTGCCCTGGGTGAGTATTTAAAGCAGCACAAGAAGCAGTTTTACAGCACACAGCCAGTGCTCTTCTCCATTTTGATTCATGCCTGAACTAAATTTTGAGCTTAAAGCAGGATTCATGGCTACAGATGAAAGATACATTCTCCTAAAAATTAAAACATGAGAATCGATGGGTTGACAGCTTAGAATGTAAACGATTTTTTAAAAATTCACACTACAGAAATGTTCTGAGAAGATGCTTCATGCTGTGCTGACTTAATTTCATTCTACACCAACTCGTCTAGTGGCCAAAGGGAAGGCCATGGATGTGGGCTTTCTGGATTTTAGCAAAGCTTTTTGATTGTCCAACATTGGACTCAAAGACCCTTGTGGATTACTTCAAACACACGATATTCTGTTTCAGTGATTCAAATTTCTCATACAGTGAAGACCCTGGAGCTCACAGTTGTGGGCTACACCCTGTCATAATTAATGGCCACTTTTTGCCATTGCTTTTTAAGTAGATTTTTCTCCTTCAGCCAAAGCTGCATCCTTGTGACTCCACACAGCCTGTCCCCTCTGGCCTCTCAGTAAGCTTCCCCTGCCCCACTGGGACGAGCTAATGGACTCATACCAGTGTCATGATCCTCGGAAGGAAACTTGTTCTGGGTTGTCAACAGCCTCAAAAGGAGTATGGGTGCTCAGAACGAAGCCCACGGTGCTGCTGCTTTGCAAGGACTTTGAGAGCTTAGGCAGGAGAAACCTGTAAAGCAGGGTCAGGGCCTGATCTCACTCTCAGCCCAACTCACCACTCACAGGCCTGGCAGACCCTTCTCTCCTCAGCACAGCTCAACAAGTCATCGGCATTATTCAGACCAGGATTTAAGGGCAGCTTACACATGCTAATGTATGCTAATGTTTTTCTGGTGGGTTGTCACTTGCTGAGCAGGTTGTGGTAAAGCCGAGGCTGTTGAACAGCTTTTACCCCAACCTGCAGTGATATCTCAAGAGGCACAAATTTGATGAAAGATTTTAAATGTCAGTTTCAACTGTAACAGCCTTAAAACTCTTTAGTCCTACCAGCATGGGTTTGTGTTGAGGTTTCTTTACATTAAGATTTCTCTCTGAATTCCTGGCCTTACTGTCCTCCAGGGATTGATAGGGCAGTAAAAGGAGTAAAAAATGTAGCTTCCTTCCAACGCATTTGATTTTTGAACTATTAATATTTTAACCCATTACTCTTGCTCCATTTCACATGGGTTTATGGTAAGAAAATACCAAGAGAATGCAGCATGAGCTCATAGAATTCTCCCCTCCTCGGCTTGCCTGTCAATCAGCTCTGGATCTGCTACCACACTGCTGGAAGATGAGAAAGTATGTTAAACCCAGAAGATTCAGCAACCCAGAAAACTGCAGAAAATGAAAGACAGACAAGCCCTTGTGCATTCTCATATAAATTCACACATCTCACCATGGATTCTGTGGCTTTTTCCACCCTCTGGGGAAAAGTTGTGGACAGAAAACACCATGGTGTCTAACTTATGATGGAAGTCAACCTTGCTGAGTTCCCCAGAAGCTCCCTACTAAACACCTGGCTAAACTAAACACCTACTAAACATCCACCATTCCTGCAGTGCTGAAGCTAACCAGAGCAGTTTGTCCTACTTGATTATGAGCTTGGCAAGCCCAAGGTCTTTTAAAACCACCAGGCAAACACCACCTTAAATCACAGAATTGTAGAATCATAGAATCTCACAAGTTGGCAGAGATCAACCAGGACGACAGGACAACCCCAAGAATTCCCACCATGTTTCTTGAACTCTGCCAGGCTTGGTGCTATGACTTCCCTGGGGAGCCTGTTCCAGTGCCCGACCATCTTCTGGGTGAAGAACTTCTTCCCAGTATCCTAAAACCTGACCCTCCTCTGGCACAGCTCCAGCCATTCCCTCAGGCCCAGTCACTAGTCACAGAGGGCAGAGATCGGTGCTGTCCCTCCACTGCCCCTCATGAGAAGCTGCAGCCCATGAAGCCTCTGCCCTCAGTCTCCTCCAGGTTCTACAAGCCAAGTGCCCTCGGTGCTCCTTGCACGGCCTCCCCTCTAGACCCTAATTCCGGTCACTTTTTGTTATTTACAAAACTGACCTATGACTTTCCTGGTGATTAATTCACGACCGTATTTACTCCTCTTACAACTGGAGGAAAGCTTTGGTCTTTCAGCTGGGGCAAATCCTCTCCTCACCATGGAGGATGGACTTTCACTGTGGCCTTACTGTCCTCAGGAGCTCCTTCCCATGGAGCTGAGGCACAGCCTCCTGCTCTGCAAGTTTCGCTTGGGTGGAGGGGCAGTTTTAGATGAGGTGGACCGTCTTAGACAATATGAACGGGGCGGTTTTAGATGAGGTGAAGAGGATAGTTAGGGGGGCAGTTTTGGCTGAGGTGAGGAGGTGGTTTTGGCTGAGGCAAAGGGAGCAGTTTTAGACAAGGAACAGAGACCGGAGTGTTTGGGGCTCGGCGCAGCGCTGACAGATGGCCAAGGCTCCCCCCACACCGCCCCAGCCGCGCTCTCCTGAGGGGGCTGTGAGGGGAGGGAGGGGCGGTGCCTCCCCCCCCGCCGCCCGCCC
>WEIV01028267.1:224535-283829 GCA_013390005.1 Calyptomena viridis | reverse complement strand
CCCCCCCGCCCTTCCCCGGTCTGTCGCCACCACCCCACCCCGGGCCCGGGGTCCCCACGGGGCTTCAGGCTGCGATCGGGAGGACTTGAGCTGCCACCGAGCAGCTGTGTCACTTGCTGGGACCTGGCCCGCACGCCCGACTCCCGGGGCACTTCCCCGGGAACCTTCCGGGCCTCCGCGGCCCGGCGCTTGCCCAGCGATGGAGCCCGAAATCCCATGGCAAAGCACGGCATTATTCTCTGCCTTCCATGGGTCTGTGCTGCTGGGGGGGGGAAAGCACAAAACCCCATTCTTTTTGTGATGCAGAGGAGGAAACCGCACATGCTCTGTGTCCTAACATTTGCTTTTTTGTTCTCGACATCAACTTTAGATTTCTTCAGAATATGTATTTATATGGTATCGGGTTTGGCCTTGCCTTAGCTTTGTGAAATGACTTCGATAGAAGGGTTTTGTCGTGTTGTGTGGATCCTTCTCCGTTCAGTATAATCCTTAGGAGTTGGCTGTTGGTGAGAATGAGCTCGCTTTCCTGTTTGTGACTTCCTATTTTTTTACCCAGCCTTCCCCCACATAGATGCATGCATGGCTGTTCCTCATCTGCCAGTTACTGAATTCTGGTAATAAACTCCAGAGGTGTCATTTAGAAGCATCTAAAATATTGTTTACTACTTCCAGTGTATGTGTTTTTTGTTTCGGTACAGGAAGTGTGTAAATATTGTCTTAAGTTCTCCAGTTTATTCACCTTCTGCGGAGCCTGTTGAATTTGCAGGAGTCCGTTGGGTATAAGAAATAACTCCATGCTGTATTCAAGCTGTTCTTACTTAAATGGTCCCTAACACTTTACTTTAGCACAGAAGACATCACTAGAACTGAGAGAAGAAGCAATTTTAGTGTAAAGGCAAAGCAATGCTTCCTTTTTTTTTAGGCTGATGAATTTTTACTTCCATTTTGTTTTTCTTCTGGTTGTATAGGGCTAGCTCAGTTTTAATGTCATCTGCTGTACATGAGAGATTGTTAGGATGCAGAGAATGGCTTCATTAAAATTCACAAAACTTTGTGAGGCAATTTTGAGGAGTAATACCTGAGCAAAAGGTGCAAAACTCGAGTTCCTGTAGCCTCCAGTGGCCTTGCAGCTGAAATAATACAGCAAGTCTTGTCCAGTTTGGACAGAGTTTGGGGAACTGTCACTACAGCGTTAAGTTTGCTGGTGCCTCGTGCCTGCAGTGTTACTGAGGGAAGGAGCTATTTCAAGAACTGCTTTCCGTGTGAGCAGGCTGGATCTTGACTGTGATCCATAGCTAATTTGTGTGCATCCTCACCAGCTCTGGTGGCTGCAGGTTGATACCCGCCTGCCGTGCTCCCAGTGCTGTGTCTTGAGAATGCCAGAGGCTGACCTGTGTTATTCTTGTCTTTATTCAGCATTTACATGAAAAAATCTAATTATAGGTTGTTACTGACTTGCTTAGGAATTTCTGTGTGGAGCCTACTGCAGACTTTAGTTTCTTGTCATCCCCTTGGGACTTCGTGTCCGAGAACTCCTGCTTTTCTAATGAAGATTTTTGGAAGTTGGGTGTTGAGCATTATTAGGCTTATCTGCTCTCAGAACAGGGCCAGCCTGTTCTTTGCTGTTATCCCTCATACTTCAACAGGTTTGTAACAAAGCTGTGCAGAGCTCTGACCTCTGGATAGCTCTTCCTGCTCTTTCTGATCAGCGTTTATACATTAGCTATTTGTGATAGATTATAGATATTGATTATATTTGTGTAAAAACTTCCTGATTTCCCCATCGTGGCAACTCTTGCTTTTCTTACCCCTTTTTTACCAGGGATGGAATGACCGAGGTTGCAAATGCTCCCTCCTGTGCTCACATGCACTCTAGAAATACATGTAATAAGAGCAGCCACTGCTTTACCTGCACACATGAGGACACTGGCTGGAGCTGAAAGAAACCAAAGCTTTGACTGATGGTTGTTTTGTTTGTGTTAACTTACTGAACTGTACTGATTTGTTTGCTTAACTGTAAACCCCTGTTCATCCATTTGGCTCTAGTTCAGATGTCCAGTTCAGTCTTTGTTATACTAAACCTTGAAATGTCAATGCAGTATCAGGCTCTGCTGCTCTGCAATGCTACATGGTCTTAGACACACACAGATCCAGGAAATTCCCTTTTTATTTGTTATATTTAGTGTTCATAAAAATGGTACAGAACGTACATGGCTCTTGTTCTTTCAGGTTTTTTACTGAAACTTAGAAAGAATCTTTGTCCAGTTCTGACTGTAACTGAAGATGTTGCTTTTTTTGTGCTGGAGGATATTTAAATTTCATTTAAAACACCCTGTTCTGCTGCTCCTCCCACTTCTCTACAATAATCCATCATTCTTTAGGAATTGAGATATGCTTATCATGTTTAATATGAAAACTAAATAGTTGCTCTCAGCCAAATAATCTGTTTTTTTCTGATTAAGAAAAATAACGTTGAAAAGAAGAGTAGAATAAACATAAGGCGGGTAGGGAGTTTTATATTTCAGGCCATGTTAACATGCAGGTAACTGTACACTGAACAACTCGGTTTGAGTGTCTAATGTAAATTAAAGCTAAAGTGAAGTTTTCTTCAATATTATAAAAATTTGAAAACTGTAAAGTCTTAATTTCTTTCCAATGTGGTTCTTAACAGGTGAAAACAGAAGGTAGTGCAGAGACAGCTCATGAGAATGACGCAGTTAACGTGCCTTGGCTTAGGGGACATCAGTCATAGAGTGGACACCCGAAGAATTATTCTCTAACTATCCCTACAGGTGAAGTTTTGAGTCATAGATACTTAGAGTTGCTTTTCTTATGTAAAGGTTTGCTTTTACAGACCACCTCAGCTTGCTGTCAGCTGTCTGGATTTCAGTGTGCTGTGTGGGGTTGATATTAAGATGCCAGCAATGTTCATTTACAAGCACAACTACACAGTCAGTTAAGATGTGCTGATCAGCGACACCAGCAAGGGCTGCTCTAATGGTAGCAGTGCATCAAGCTGTAATACAAAGTATTTTTTTACACCCTGTAGTACAGGTAATATGCCTAAATACAACTGCCCAAATATTGTTGTGTCAGTCATCCATCAGCACCATCTTATTTTTCTGCCATAGCTGCAAATTCATGAAATTTCAAAAGCTTCGTGGGTTTCACTGAAAAGCTTCACTCATATGTAAAGACACTAAGTACGTTCAGCTTATATTGAAAATCTTGTTTTACTTTTTTTTCCCCATAGTGTAAAAAAAAAAAAATCTGTTCATATAATTGAATTTGTGAAATGCTAACAAAAGAGAAGGCAAATCACAGGTTGTTTGGAGTGTGAAATACACCTTTCTATTAATATGCAGCATAATTAGAAGCCTGTATATCTCTCAAACATCAGCAGTCACAGTAGCCGTCTTTAAAACAGAGGAGAAAATAGCTTGGTCCAATTGTATAAAGGATATTACCTGACTTAATTAGGATATCAAAGTAACCTTTACACCCTCTTTCATATATTTGGAATTAAGTTGCTGTTCTGAAATTCCTTTATAATGTGTTTGGGTTTTTAAAACAAACAAACAAAAGCCAAACTCTAATACAAAAACCATCTAAAAACCTCACCACCAGAGCATGTGGGGAGGTGAGAGAGATTTCTGCCTTGGCCAGTACATTTGTTACCACTGGAATATCCCTGGCTGTAATTCTAGGGGGAGTATTTCGTAGTCAATGCACTTTGGAACACTCGGGACATTCCAGGAGGTCAGAGAAGAACTGATGTATGTAAAAGGAGATGGAGTGGATGAAAATGGCAGGTAGTGATGTGGTGCTGTGCAGAGGGGTGGCAGGTGCCCAGGATACCCTGGGTGTTTGACTAGTTCTGTATGTGTTCATACATATGTAGTTCACATTATTGCCAGCTCTCCCATTTATTCTTAGTCCAGAATTTAGTTAACAAGAAGAGAAAAGTATTAATCCTAGTAAATAAGGCTTTAAGAAATCAAGAGCTCGTTAAATTCGTTATTCAGCTTTGTAAGAGGTCTTGATGTTGAGGACCTTACTGAATATTAGTATCAGTACTGAATATCAGTAAATGCCATTTAGTTCAGGATTAGTCTGGGGGTGTACGAGAGTGAATAGTTTCCATGGATATTCAGCAAAAACTAGTAATTGCTTGTCACAGTTTGTTTTCATTAATGATTTTGTTGGTGCAAAACGTCTTCAAAAGCTTTTGCCAGATAAACTTGTGGCTCATGGGAAGTCAGTGAGCACTATGGCAGCCATTGTGATTGTCAGATGAAGAAGATCCAGTCCAGTGTGTTTGTCAAGGCTGCAGCATGTAAAGCTGTGCACCTGGGAACAAGGTGCTTCAGCTGAATTTAAATCAAGGCACGTGGTATCCTGGAAAGCAGTGGCTGAACTGCATTTTGGATTTGTAGTGAATAAACAGCATAAACATGAGTTTCCAAGGTGATGTTGTGACAAAGAACCTGTTGTGGTTCTTAAATGCATTAGTGGAATAAGTAGGAATATGTTGTTGCCTGTGTGGGGTGGGATGAAGTCATTCCCAAAATACCATGATTGGTTCCAGCCTCAGCACTCAAGGAAAAAACAAACAAAATTACTGTCTGCAAGGGGGATTCATCTCTGATTAGATGGAAAACTAAGCTGTAGTGCCATGCAGTGAAGTGTTAAGAATTTACTGTGCAGCTTCTCAGCAGAACTGAGAGGTGACTTGATTAGAGTCCTCAGATGTGTCCCTGACAAGATAACACTGTATATTAGTGAGCTTATTTTAATCTTGCCGACAAACACAAGAATTTGTAGCCAAATAAATTCAAATTAAAAGACTTATGTTTTTCACAGGGAAGGTGATTAACTACTGGATTATGATACGAAGAGCAGTCCTGTGTTTCTTAATTTCTTAACATCTTTGAATCAAGACTGTGGAAAAAAAAATCTGAAAATTGCTTCAGCCAGCTGCAAGGTGCTAAACTTTTCTTGTTTTGTATACATTTACAGAGCTATCACTGAGAAGAGGTCAGTCTGTGATCACATGAGGGCTGCTAAAGAAAAGAGATGAGTAGCAGCTCCTTTTTTCCTTGAACCAGCTTCCCTCTTTTTGAACAGAGATAGATTTAGGACTTTTCTTAATCAATCTAAAACATGATAAAGCCAGTAAAATCTTCTGAACAGGGAAAAGTAAGCAGGTACTGCAGGTGTATCAAATAGTGTCTGGGAGCTGTTGGAAGGATAAATGTTACTTCTCTGCTGCCCGGGCCTGCTGCTGGCTCACGTCCAGCCCAAGGACCTTGGCACCAGCCCTGCTGCCAAGCCAGCCAGTCCCAAGCCTGTATCTCCAAAGGAGCTCTTCCTTCCCAGTTCAAAGCATGAAAAATGCTCAGAGGGTGAAGCAAGGTGATTTTTTTATTGAATCCACTAAAGAAAATACAGCTCCATGAAATTGCATTACATAAAATTATTTATTGACTTGTACTTTATATATTGCATTTATATGTATTGTGTGGAATTATTTTATCTGCAGTGATCCTCATTTTAAATTGGATGCTGAGTAAAATACTGACAAAATCAGAAAGGAAATTAGGGAGCACAGAGCTGTGGAAGGAGTAAACACAATAATTTTGAGTTATGATAATGCATCGTGTGGAGAGACTTGACACAAGCGTTTGACACTTGGAGCTCTCTAGAATGTTACAGTGGATAAATTGCCTAATGGTGGATTTAGCATCTCTAGGTGGAGATTGATGGAAGCCGAAGTATTTTTCTTGTATTAGCTGTGTTAAAGAGGTGGGAAGGGGATATGTAAGCTTGAGAACTCTGAGCTACAGAATAAGCTTGCATGTAACCCATGTTCTCTGGGTTAGTTTCAGCAGAAGCACCTGATGCTTAAGTTTGGCAATTCTGGTTTCTCCTGGCTATTTGTGAGACGGTGAATAGTGTGGCTGTGCTGGTGCCTCTTGAGTTCTTGGCAGAACTCTCTCTGCCCAGTCTGGCTGCTGTTCTGTGCTGAGGTTCCCAGTGCTCACACAAGGCCAACAGCTTGTGTAGATGCCGTGAGTTTTGTGGTGAGCCTGTAGCTTGTAGGAGAAGGGGGGTAAATGCACCACAATTGATGGAAAACTTATTTTGGTAAGAGACTGTGGAGATGCTGTAGGTTCAAAAAGGGATCAGCAGGTCCAGAGGCTAAGATCCCTAATCCCATGGCTGGGTGTTGGGATAAGGGTGGTAAACCACAGACATGACCGATTTCTCTTTCTACACAACATTTTCTGCTTGAGATTTTGGACTCAGACTGCTGGACTAAAAGGACATTGATCTGTCCTTGTAGAGCCTTTTTTTTTTTTTTATGTTCAAGTGGGACAACAATCATGTTTTTCCTTTTTTCCCAACCTACCAGTAGAAACTATGCAAGTGAATTTACAGGTTTTGCTGTGTTGGGAATAACACCAAAGCAATTAGGGAGGTAAAAGGCATGGCTTCCCTGGAAAATTAAGTTGGCTTGCATCAGGATTATTGTGACCTCGTCTCTTTCTATGCGTGTGCTGGCAATTACATGGCCAGGTGATGAATTGATTGGCTGAATTTGCTTCATAGGGGCAACTAGATGTAAGGGGATGTGGAAGAAATGCAGCTTTAAGTTTTATTTGAGCCTTTGTGGAACCATGCCCCAAAGTATTTTGGGGTAAGTAAAGGCTTTCTGCAAAGGAAGCAGAGACCACAAGTAGTAATGGCAGCAGCTTTTGGATATTTGCAAACATTTTTTACTCTTTTGAAATGGAGCAGTAAACTTTGCTGTATGTTTAAAATTGCTGTCCAGGGAATTGAATTCTCCCATTGTTTACTGTTGAAAGAGATATCGTGGCTCTGGACTGGCTCCTGGAAGAGCCTTTTACTGCAGTAGAAACAGTAGTGATTTTTGGCCAATTACTTCTTGTATAGTTTTTCTGTCTCCTTGTATTCAATTTGCAAACCTCTTCTATTGAAACCACTTCTGACTAGATTAAAATGAAAGCAGGAGGTGCTACTGAATTCAAAATGCCCCCCTGGTTTTGGCTGTATGATTCTATGACATAAGTTAACACTTTGACATTTTGAACAGTAGCTTTCTCCTATGTGCTAACTGTTTGCAGTGGAGGTGCAATCTCAACTGCAGTTTTACTTTCCCAGTATGTACTGCAAGAGAACCCCTTAGAGGCACTTCAGGAGTTCCCAGATTACTGGTTGGAAAACAATAAAATTTTTGAAGGCTAGTAGTTTCAGTCAAAGCTAATCAGATTATTAAAACCTTTCTTCTTTTCTTTTCTTTTTGGAGGATGGAAGAAGTTAGTGTTATCCAGCATTCCTGCTGAGTATATCACTTACTGCCACTTCTCATCTTTGAAGAGAGATTTATCGCTTCCTGTGGCAATACTGAATACTCAAAAGGTACTCATTGATTACTTGATCCTTGCCTACCTCCTATATTAATGCTCTGTCTCCTTCCTGCTGCAGAATGACTACTATTGACTCCTGCCTACTCTGAGCTACCTGGAGTATTCTATAAGCCCAGAGTATTTTATTCTTTGCTCCTGTAGTGTCTGGAAATAGTTCTGTCCTGTTGAAGCAGCTGCATCCTTTGCCTGTTCTACCAGTGTTTTGACCTACACAAAGAATTTGTCAGCTTCCATGACATTATGATGGAGCAGACTATCAAATATTTAGATGTCTCCCTTGCGTGACATGACATCTGTAATGTTTTTGGAGACGTCTGCTTTGAGTAGCTTGTGCAAACAAATCCTTAGGGATGTTTTCTCCAGTTCCACCATACTCAAAGAAGGCAGATAACACAGCAGGACAAACATTCAGTGCTATCAGTCTGGCTCTTCCTGGTCAGGAGTGCTTGATCCAGGACAGGTGTTGGTCAGAAAGATGTGTTATGTCCCAGAGCTGCCTCTTCAAACAGACTGTCCTGTGCTGGCAGCCAGGGAGACTTTTCAGCTGCCTTCTGGCACTCACAATGTAACTTCTTGTTAAGATTCTGGAGGCAAGAGCACACAGTAGCCCTTCTTCAAAGACAGATTTTTCTTTCTTTCTTAGTTTAGATTTACTTGTTGTAGTCCTGGGTTTTCTCCTGCAAATTAAAAACAAGTAGTGAGGTCCCTTGTCAGTGCTTCTTTCCCGTTTTCTATCTGAAGTTCCTGTAGGAACCTTGTCTGATGTGAGTCTTTGTACTTTGTAGCACATGTGGTTCTTTGTCTCCTAAACAGTGAAACACTCCATCTGTGCTCTTCTAATGCTGTTCTCTTAAGTACTAGGTGGCTTTGGATATTCACTGCTCTCAAAGTGCAGCTCACTTTGAGATTGCCAAGAGTTACTGTATTTCTGCCCATCTGCTAAAAACTGGTCAGTGTTTGAGAGCTTGCAGAAGCATTCCTCTGGAACTTGTGTGGAAGTGAATGCTGAGACCATCATAGTTAGAACTGCATAGATGGAAAAAAGCCTCACTGTTGTGTTTGAAGTTTAAGTGTATCCTTCATTTTATATAGTGCCAGAGAATGGTAAAATAATTTGGGTTGGAAAGGACTTCTTCTGATAGCCTGTTTTAACCCCTGACTCAGTGCAGGGCCAGCACTGATGTTTAGGGTTGTATTTGGTAAATATTTTCATTCCAGGGCATCTCTGAGCAACCTGCTTCAGTGTTTGACCCTTCATTGTTGCAGTTTGTCTGTTGCACTTGTCCTTTCACTGTCTGCTTCCAAGAGTGTGGTTTTATCTTCTCTCTGCTCTCCTGTTGAAGGTATCAGTAGGATCTCCATTGGTCTTCTCACAGCTCTGTCGCTCTGCTGTGTAGGTTGTGTGCTCTGGCAGCCTTCTAATTTGCTTTTCTAAGCTCAACAGTGGACATTTGGGAACTTTAAGCCTGTTTTCCTTCAAGTTTATTAAACTGTGCCCATGTGTCAGGTATCTGATGGAATGTAGATTCATGCAAGGTATTTTATGCCAGAAAATACCCCAGATACTGTAACAGAAGGAGGGTAGGAGTGACTTTCCTTTCCTTTGGGACATACCCATGGAATGGATTGAGACAAGCATGCCTTGCATTTTTTGAAGGATGTATGTTTGCAGTGCTGGGCAACTTTGCACACAGGTTTGTACATATATCCATATCAACACAAGGTTGATATTCCTTGAGCAGTGTCCATGTAGATTCAAAACATCTCTTACAAAAACTCCAGTAATGTATTAAGCAGAATCAATACCTTGTAAAAATGACTGTGCCTTGCATTAACTCACCATCAGTGCTAATCTGCAGAGTTCCCTGTGAACTGCTCTGAATTTGTGTTTAGTGTAGAAAAGATCTGCAATTACTGGTTTGTTTCTCTTCCCCCTACTGAGAGCTTGGTACAATATTTATTCAAAACAGATCTCTCCACTGCTAAGTCATTTGTCAAGCAGAAGATAAGGCTTGAAAACTATAAGAAAACTATTTCATGATTCAAAATTTCAGGAAAACCAAAGTTAGGACAAAACAGTACATAGAAGGATGCTTCCATTAAATTCACTGTGCTCTGTTGTCCTGGTGTATGACAAAATTCTGAGATGAACATGTCCCACATAGAATTCTATCATTTTGTATCAGATGTCTTCTGAATGGAGAAGACACTTCACTCTTAAGCTTTTTCTGTGTTAATTGACAAGTTTATAAATTTTAGGAAAGGTCTTCTCCAGGGTTGCACAGCACAGAACCTGGCAAGGATGCAGCTTGCACCAGCAGCCTTGATATACCCTCAGCATACCCTGTGTATCCTCTGAGCATCCCCTGTCCTGGTCACAGGTTGTATGTAGCATTTGTGATTTTTACAGAGTAAGTGTTAAATAAAGAGGTCAATTCCAAATGTTTTTTAAAAGCTCACTATCACTGAGCATCCACAGCTCTGGCAGACCTCTTATCAGTAGTGCTCTTTGAAGCTGTTAAACAATTAAAAATAGACTTGCCAGGTAAAATATGCAACCAGGACCCAGACTTGAGTGCCCTGTACCAAACAAATGACATAACCCAGGGAGTTGGGGGGGAAAGGGGAAGCCTTTAAATTCAAAGGGTGTAGGACTAGTGTGATATCCAGCACTGGTTGGCCCTCATCACTGAGTGCAGGCAGAATATGTGCCTTGCTTGAGAATTAGTCCTGACCATTCCCAGGGTTTTTAGCATGTATGCACACTGAAGACTGACAAGGATTACAAATGTAAATATTGTAGTTCAATTAGTGTGAATATTTGAAGCTTGAAGCTCTTAATTGATAAGGGTAATGAAGCTTGTTTCAATGAGCAGAGGCTGCCCTTCCTCAGGGTAGCAAGGTTAGAGTTGTTAAAGCTGATGTTGTTTATTGATAATGTTACTTGCTGCATTGACAGTATGTAAGGAGTTATATTTGCTCTAACTTACACCTCTTAAACTAAAAACTCCTTTGGTGTGTGAGTTGTTATTCCACAGCCCAGGAGAAAAAGGCCATCTGAAGTAGGCATAGCCAGCTCTAAAATGTCAGATTGCACTCTAAATCTGACATGAGGCATCCAGAGCTTTAGGCTGTAAGAACTGTAAATGCTACAGTTTGAGAGCAGGTAGAGAGAGGAGCATATAAAATGACTTCAGTCATCCTTGTGAAAAGTATTAAAGCTGATTAAAATGCTCTTTTGGGTTTATTTATGGCTTTTTGATAGGTGAAGAAATCCTCAACTAGTTGTCAATACTGCTGCTGTTAAAGGTGTGGGACTATGTGTTTCGTGTTAAACAAGCATTAAACATTCAAACAGTCATTTTACACCCCCCCCTTCCCCTCTTCCCTTTCTCTTTTATGTAGTTTCACTAGTACGACTCATCTGTTCTGTTCCAGAGTGTGTTCTGACCTCAGGAGCTGCATGAAGAATAGCCAGCATGAAGAGAACAAATCAGTCCAGGCAGAAGTGCAGAAGCATCAAGAACATAAATGTAAATTAAGGGAGTTTAAAGTGTGGTGTGTGTTCCATGCAGAGACAGTAGTTTATTGAACATAAAACTTAACACTGTGCTAGAAGAAACTGTCTTGCCTTGCTTCTCTTTTAGCTGGCCTGAGTGTTTGGGCACAGCAGAGACCTGGTCTGGATGGAAATAAGTGTCTTTTTGGCTGGGTGAGTTCTGGCCTGGATCATTTCCTGACCAGTGACTGCAGTGTCAAAAAGGCTTGCACTGACATGAGGAATAGTTGGGGTGATGGGAGGAATGAGTGGGCAGTTTAAAGGCACACATTGCTTCTCTGACAGAGTTAGTGTGTCTGAGGCCTTACTCCTTCCTTGTACAAAGGTGTTTTTCCTCCAAGGTTGAGTGCTTTTGTGGGATATTGCGGTTTTTTGCTTCATCTCCTTTGATAGTTGGTTGTACTGGCACTTCTAAGGCTCAGTGAATCAGAGTATTTGGAATATCAGTCCAAATGAATTAGGTAGGTATCAAAAATAAGTAAACGTAAAATTTCAGCCTGAGGGTCACTTAAAGGGTTCACCTGGCTTTGATTCTGTTTGTCCCAACACATAATAATAATTCAGAGTAACTTTTCTGTGATCTGTGACTCAAAATCAAGAATGTGTTAATTTAGACTCTGGGAGTTTGTCCACCACCCTTCTGCCATAGGTGCTTTCAAAACTCTCCTGGAATTTCCTGTCCCTGCTGCAACAACAGTAAAGTGCACCTCTACTTTTGACAGCCTGGCATTAAGTTAACTACCACTGACTTTAGTTTGCCTTGTGTGCATCAGGGTGTGATTTATGAGGTGACTAATAGTTACTGCATGGGTAGCTGTTGTTCATAGAGTAGGACCCATGTTACTATCCCAGGGATAAGCACTTCCTGCTCCTCCAATTTGAAGCCTGACTTCCCTTGTTCAGGCTTAATGAGTACTCATGCAAAGATAAAAGAAACAGCTGTCTCCCAAAAGTGTATTCTTGGATACCTGTTAATCTGGATGAACCCTTAGAGGAAAGCAAAATCCAAATGCTTATTATGAAGTCTGCAGAATGCCATGAAACTTGTTGCACAGGTCTTTTTTCAGATGTGGGAGTGGCTGGTGTCGCCATTTTGATATCATGCAACACTCCATCAGATGACCAAAGAGGCCTCCTCTGCTCAGACTGACTTTGAAAAAACAACTTCTTTTGCTATTAGCAGTTTGCCAATAGCCTAAATGAAAGCCTAAATTAATGTGTGATGGGAGGAATAAACACAAATACTTGTTGCTAAAACTAATAACCTTTTCCAGTATCTACCTATAATATTAGACCTTTCTTGGTAATGGATTTTACAGGCTGTTCTCAGTTTAATACCTTCAGGTTTCAGTGGTCTTTTGTGTCTTTTCCTTCATCACTTTTACATTATGAAGAGCTGTAAAAGGAAGAGACTGATCAATTTTATCATCTAACATCAGCTAAAAGGGAATTCCTCTGTGACTGCTACTTGTAAAGTGTAAATCTTTCTGTATTTTACACCTGATTAAATTGCATGTTTGTCCTTCTGAATTGAGCTGTCAAGTTAGCAAAACATGATACCTCCCTTAATATATTAAAAAAGGAAACTTTTTTGTAAAAGATTGACAGGAAAATAGTTCATTCACATTTCCCAACTTTGTGTAAAGAATTCTCTGACTAAAGACCTAGACTCATCTAGTGAGATTACACTTACATTTATTTGAAGCAATAGTGAAAAATTAAAGCTAAAATTTAAAAGAATGTTAGATAGGAGTGGAAGGAGAAATTAAGGAAGAATGAACAAGAATATTTACTAGTTTTGTCCCTCATCATCATGGCTAAGCTTTGCAAACAGAGATATGGGAAGGGCTCTACCCACGCTTGCTACAAGCGCACTGATGGCTAAATAGGCCAATGTGGGACAGACAAGTCCAGGAACAAAAGGCACAACTAAAAGTCTCCTTAGGTGGAATTGACAAGGCGCGGGTTTTTCTACGTTGTCTTTTCTCCTCAAGTCTAATTCTACGTGAGTTTTCAAAGGAGGCAGCAGCGTTGTAGGTGGTGTGTCTCCATAGTTCCCGATTTGAGGCCAGAGTGGACCACTGATGGTGGTCGATATGGCCAAGACTGAGGTGTTTGAAGGAGTCCTTGTATCTCCCCTTTGGGGCTCCTCTATTGCGGCAGCCGGTGTCGAGTTCACCATAAAGCACAATCTTAGGGAGGCAGTGATCCTCCATCCTGGAAACATGCCCTGCCTGGCGCAGTTGTGTTCTCAACAGCGTGGCCTCAATACTGGTGACATCTACCTTCTCAGTAGACCTTTAATTCTCCAAATCTGAAGGAAAAACATGGAAAAAGTTGCTATTCCAGAAGTAGAGGGTGCTTTCTTCATCAAGGCTTTCCTTGTCAAATTACAAGTTAGCCCAAGTGACTTGAATGTACATAGGATTTGATGTCAGTAACTGCAGTGATTCATTTTTTTAATTTCTTTGCGGTGCCAGTTTCAAGTAGTTGACATTATTGTATTTGCTTTTCTCTCCACTGTAGGTTGTAGCTTATTACAGTAGAATTAGCAGTACTAGTTCTGGAAGAGCCATGATTGTGGGGCCTTCTGCCACTGTCAGGTGCAAGGATTAAGAGGGAGCTTGTTTTGCAAACAGCTGAGGAGAGGATATGGAATTGAGTTTCCTTCTGTCTGGCTCGGGGACCCTGCATATAGACTGTTTTCATGTCTTGTGTGTGTCTTTTCCTGAATTCTTAATCCAGAGTAACAGGTTAACTTTATTCTGAGTAATTGCAGGAGATCACAGATACTCTGCTACTTGCTGGCTGAAAAATAGGTGTCAGTGCTGAATGAAGCTTCCCATTGCTTTGCATCACTTCATGAGACATGATGAAATTTGGAAGAGCTCTGCTGTGATCCCTGGGGAGGGGCAACAACCAGGGAGATTACTTCTGTGGGCTACAGAAGGAGAGAGGGGCAAAAGAAAAGAAGGGAGTAGAGAAATGTCACAAGATGCATTTTGATTCCAACAGTGCACCAAGCTGGTTGTGGGCAGTGAATGTCCTGTAGCCAAGGACAGGCTTGGCTGTGTTCCTGGGAGTTTGTAAGGGTCGAAAGTAAAGAGCACTTGTGAAAACATCTGGGCCAAAATGTGCTGTCTTCACATAAGCACAAGTAAAAGGTAACCTTGGTTCACAGGTAACAACTAATTGAATGAAACAGTCATGTGGGGGGCTGATCACAGAGAAGTACTACGGAATTTAGACAGGAGGGTGTCTGGCTGTGACCCAGAGGGTGGCAGGATGCTTGAGAAAGCAGTTTCACTGTGGTGTGTACTGGGTGGATGGCAGGATAGCATGGAATGGAGGGACATAGCTCAGTGTAGCCACCTAGCACATGGAATACAGGTTTCTGGTGCTGTGATTTGCTGACAGCTTTAAGCTGGCACTGCAGCTTAAGGTAGCCCTGGCACTCTTGATCTGCTCCCTTATCTCTACCCAAGGTAGGGGTATCAGATCAGGAACCAGATATGTTCTTATGTAGTTATCTGTTCTCCCTACGCTGGTTTTCAGCTGAAATCAGTTTTCAGTCAAGTTCATTATGGTGAATTAATTACTCTGTCAGTGTGAAGGAAGGGACAAGGTGAAAGCAGCTCTTTGGGCAGCTAGTGCTGTGTTTTTGTGTTCTACAGGGGTCATGCAACCATTTTACAAGTTAAGAATCTGGTCTCTCTGGTCATTGGGGAGAAAGGTGGTTTCCTCTAGATGGTAATTTAGCGTAGGGATCCACTTAAAAGCTTTGAATCACTNTGGGGAGAAAGGTGGTTTCCTCTACATGGTAATTTAGCTTAAAAGCTTTGAATCACGCTCAGGAAGAATGAGTTCTTCTCATTGCCCTGTTCAGAGAGACCAACCTTCCAGCACAGACACCTTGGTTAAGTAATCAGCCTCAGCATTGTCTTTGATCCCTTTGCAGGGTCAGTAATGTAGAGCTTTTACAGCTCTACAACAAGGCAGCTGTCATTTCTGTAGCTGTTTTATGTATTTCTTGGGGCTTCTTCACCTTGACAGGCCCCTTTTTATACACAGAAAAAGCACAAGCATTTATTAACCTGTGATGAAGTTTGCTCTTTTAAGTTTCTTGCTTGTCTTTTTCCTTATTCCCTCCCAGATGCTGAAGTATTTCTCAGAGTAATTGCTTAATAGTAGATCTCTCAGTGAGACTGCCCTTTTTAAATTTAAAGCTGTAATAAATCCTTTGAAGTAGTAAATTTGGCTTTGTTTGTTTGTTTTCAGTGCCAGTTTTGTAAATGGCAAGGAGGAAATGAGAGAACAGGTGATGGGTATAGCAGTCATAAGCAGTGGATATGGAACTGCATACAGTAGGCAAATGAAAGCTTGAATTTTTTTAGTGTGAGAAAATTACTTGGTAAAATATAGTTATCCCAGGTGCTTAGTTTCTCATGTTGATAATAAATCTTTGTTTTCCATGTGATAGATGCAGCTGGCCTGTTTGGATCTGACTGTGCCTCTTCTCTTGGGTGCAGAACTGCTGAACTACTCGAACCACCTCGAGTTCAAAAGCTTTATATCCCTGTTTATGGGGTGCTGAGACTTGAGCTACCAAACTCTGCTTGGTGTGCATGGCCTTGCACAGAGATCTTCAAGCATCTTCCTGCCAGTTTCCAAACTGTGGCAGGATTTTTTGGTTCTGGTGCCACGCTGTGTGGAGAACAAGAATTGATGTGCTTTTAAGCCCAGAGAGAAGATCTTTGAGAAGTGGTTGCACATAAACCTAGTTTATATTCTGGATGTGTTGCCTGTGTAGGGATTTTAGTGCTGAGGAGATTAAGAGCAATCATAGTGAATTGTAAATAAGACCACCACCAGGGAAGGCAATACTTAATGCTTTGTGTTTTGTGTGTGTCTGTTTCTTTAGAATAAGTTACATTCATGGCCATGTTCATCTGTTATCAGGGAAGCTCTGCTGGAGGGAATGGAGAGGCTGCCTACTTGTTAAACTGCTTTATCTTTGGCTGTGCTTAGTCAGGAGCCTTCTCAGAGAAAAGATATGACTCTTTCATGATGGGCAGGAGAATGGCCAGGCACTCCTGTGGTTACTCTGCATCTGCTAATGTCCTTAAACACTTACCCAGGCATAGATGTGGACTGCAAGCAGAGGAAAAAAGAAAAAAATGTCCATTGTCTGTAAAATCTGCCAGAGATGTTTTATTTTTTTTTAAACCTTCTCTTGCTTTAAGTGACAGACACACTGCATAGCTGTGGACTCTTAGTTGAAGTTTTTGCTTACTCCTCTATTCAGCTTTCAAAGGTTCACAGGACATGCAGGAGGAACATAAGTCTCCTGTGTTTTAACGTAAGGCTTTATTTCCATTCCCATATAATTTTTAGTAAGTGGCTAATCCATAAGTGTCAAAGCCATGACAGTTCTTGAGTGGGATCTGTATGTGAATTGACCCAAATTTAAGGTCTGATATGTTGCAAGGAGATGGGGTTTTTTGTTTGCACTAATGTAGCTGCTGATATTTTTTTATTATTTTATGAGTGCCAAAAATTTATGGACACCATTTGGCTTCATTGTTTCTGTTGAGTTTAATTTTTTTTTCCTCAAGTGAAGTGTATATTACAGCACTAAATCTATGTTTCAATTGCTTTAGTGTCCCAATAGTTTTTATTGACAATGTTCCTTGTTTGGCAAAAGTAAATATTTCTGTTATTTGGTACATGAAACCTGATGCAGCTCAGGGTTTCTTAATTCTAGTGTTGGCTGAGAGGCAGACAAGTGCTTCTTTGATAGTAGCTTTATTATAAATAACACAGCTAGAAAAACAGGCAATGGCACTAACCCTCCTGATACATGAACATCAGTCTCTGGGTTTGTACTCTCTGCATTGACACCTACAGCAAGTTCTTTTTAATGCTTCTAAAATTCCCTTGCAGTACCTAATGGGACTCCAAGAGAGCTCGAGAGGGACTTTGGACAAGGGCATGGAGTGATGGGACAAGGAGGAATGGCTTCCCACTGACAGAGGGCCCGGGTTAGATGAGATTAGGAAGAATTTCTTTGCTGTGAGTGTAGCTGGGCTGAGACTCCTGTGCTGCAGTTGGTAGAACAGTTGGCACTAAATTACTTTCTCTCAAGAAACCTTTTGCTTCCTGTCACTGGAAAGAGGTGTCAGTTGTATCAAATTCGTAGCCCTTGCTATTTCTGCTTGTTTCAGCTTTTCAAATGAGCTGCCCATCAGTTATTTGAAGCAACTTGGGTCTGTCATTTGGATGTCACAGCTTTTTACCTGATTAATTGGATTGTGACAGTGCATTGAGCTGTTTACTGGCGTGGTGTCTCAGTAGAGCCTGTTGAGCGAGCGTGTGTGTAGAGAGTGGCTTGTAATTCCTCTTACATGGAATAGTGTTGATTTGAAATGTTTTTTGGTCTTTTTTCTGGTAACTCTCTTTACTGTGAAAGCTCTCGTTTTTCACTTTTTTTTTTAGTCTTGATTTACTGCATCATCTTCTGTTAACCTGCTTTTTTGTTTTCATTTTTAGATGCAGTCATTGTGGAACTGAGCTGTTGATGTAAGGTAGCAGTAACTGGTAGGAAGAGAGATGGTGAGAAAAGCCAGAAATAAAAAGTTAAGTGTATACAGAACTTAGCAGTTTCATTCCTAGTGTTCTGCTGTAGTGGTCTTAGTTGTAGCAAATGATACGTCCTCCAGTTAATACAAAACTTGCCTGTAAAACTCACTTTGTAAAAAAGGAGGATTAAGTTTAAAAACAAAGTAAGTAAAGTAGCAAACAGCTCGAGAGAGAGTGATTGAGAAGTGACACGGACAGGCAGTGCAAACCTCACTGCAGCATAGGTGGAGTCTTTCTGGAGAGCTTATTTAATAGAAAAGAGCCCATACATTTTCCTCTCTAAAGTTGAGGTTCCATCCTGTGTCCCCCCCGGCTGAAGTTTCAAAATTGTAAATTGACTCTTTCTTCAGAAGACCTCTTGGCAGCTTGGCAAGATTTTTGAGCTGTCCAAGAGGTCAAATGAGACTCCTCTTATATATTTGTGTATTTTTGTAGCATGTTGTTACTATAACCTCTAGAATATTTAACATTTCCCCTGTGGCAAGAGTTTAATTTAAAACCAGACATTTTCAGATTCATTTACTTTTCACTGGGAGGAACATGCTGAGTGTTGGAGTTCAGGGGGTCTGGGTCAGGATGCAGTGACGGGCAGGGACAGGGAGGTGGCGGGGTCGGGGTGCAGGGACAGGGAGGTGGCGGGGTCCGGGTGCAGGGACAGGGAGGTGGCGGGGTCAGGGTGCAGGGAGGGGAGGTGATGGGGTCAGGATGAGGTGGCGGGGTCAGGGTGCAGGGACAGGGAGGTGACAGCGGTGTCAGGCCCGGTCCGGGTGCAGTGCCGTGTCTCGCCGCCGGGGGGCAGCCGTGCCCCGCCGTGTAACCCCCGGTAACGGGAGGAGCAGCGGGGTCTTGGTTTCCTTATGGAAGAGTTGTGAGAATCTCCCCGTTCATTTCACACACCTACACCCCTCATTGTGAGCGTCTTTAACCCGAGTCTTGCCTGCGGGCATTTCCTTGCTCTCCGTGGACACCTGCATTCCTAGGCTGGCAAACTTTTCCTGACATGAGACGTATGTCAAAGTCTTAAGGTGTGGGAGTGACCTGCTCCTTGGTGGACGTAGGATTTTCTGCTGTGCGAGTCTGAAGAGATGCCTTCCTGCTTCGTCAAGGGAAGACATGCTCCTGTAGGAGCATACAGGGCACTGGCAAATTTTTTCCTCTTGGCTTGCTTTTGTGTGACTTAGCAGCCTTGTTACCACCTGATATTGGCAATGAATGTGAAGGTCCCTGTGAGAGCCTCACCTCTGCTCAGAGCTGCCTGTGCTTGTATTGAGGATGCTGACCTCTGATCTGTTCCTCTGCAAGGCAAAAACTGCATTAGCTTTGCAGATGGGCTTTTTGCCATTTTTCCCCTCCATCTTAAATATTTCATTGTTATTCTCCCCCCAACCATTTAACACATTCGTATATTTTGTTTAGCTGTGTCCTTTCTTTTCTTGTTCTGAGACTTTTGGTCACCTGAAAAGGATTCTCTTCTCTCTCTCTCTCTGCAAACACTTAGGGTAATTGTAAAACAGTTTTGCAGTTGCTGTAGGCCAAAGACGGGCTCTGTTCTGATTGCCTGCTGTCTAGTGTTAAGTACTTACATCATCTTGTGTACTTCAGCTGTTTCTCCATATGGATTTGCTTCGACTTGAAAAGCTGATGGGTGGTAAAGGAAAGGAGAGGCCGGATCCCTGCGGGGAGCACACATGAAGCCATATGTCAGTATTTCTGGGTATCTGGTGCCCTCTGGAGACTGTGGCTGCCCACGACATAACGAATATCAAGACAGCACATTAATAATGTCCCCAGTCTGAGCAGGCTGAGGAACAACATGAGCTTTATTGTTCTCACAGCAGAAGTGGAGGATACTAGAAAAGACAGAGTAAAAGCACGAACCCTCTGAAAATAATAGCAATTACATGTCCTGTAATTCTTAAAGCTAATAGAGATTGACAGCTGTGTTTCATGTTTATGTCTGTTAGCCTTTGTATTTCAAAATTGAGTTTGCGAGATTAAATTTAGGTATTTGAATATAGTAGTTTTCAAGTCATGATTTTAGAGTGGTAACAAGGGAGGTTAAATGTTAAATATTAATTAAATTCATTTAGCTGGTCTGAGAGGCCAGTCGGTCTAAAGGGAAAATATGGAAGTCTGTTACCAAATCTGAGACTGCAATCAGGACTTTATCACAGGCTTAGTAAGGAAACTGGCTCTTTTGTTACTTGCTTCAGCAACAAAATTTACCTTTTGAACATTTATGTGAGGGATGTGAGAAATGGTATCCTGATGCAGGAAAGGTGTTTGGCGTGGTTGGGGAACCTGCTTTCACTTTTCCAAAACACCTGAAACATAGGTAGGCTTAAAAAATACTCCTTTACTATGATGATCTTATTTTCATTTGAGGAAAGACAGCTGCAAAATGATAATTTCTTTTAGCTCTTACTTTTGAAAAAACCTTCCTGAAGAATGAGAATACAGCAATTTCATATTTTTCCCTAAGTGCAGAGGGGAGTGCTGGATGGTGTGAGGTTATGCTTGTATGCAGATATTGTCAGAGCTACAGTTAAGGCTCACCAAAATGCTAAGCTTCAGGATTGTTGTTTGACTGTATAGATGGATTTAACCCAGGTATCATTAGAATCCACCAGTTATAGTCCACATAATTTACACTGAAATAAAACTTTACCTGAGCTGTCTCTCCTCCTATGTCTCCTTGAGCTGAAGAGGGAGGCAACAGTGCATCATTCTCAGCTCTGCTCAGAGGGGAGCAGGAACTGAACTCCAAGCTGCTTACAAGAGACATACTTGACCAACTTCTTTATGCCCTTTTTATTTTTGTTGTTCAGAGGAGTTTAAACATACAGGAGGTAATAGTAGTTTGACATGAAAGAAGTGAGGCTTAAGTTCTTGTGCTCAGTTCTTACTGCTTTTTCTTCCTGGAAAAGTTCTGCAGTTTTCAGATATAATACTTTCTTTAAGGTTGCATTTTGCTTTTTTAACAGTGTGGTATTTTTGTACCTTTGAAAGTTATAACCAAAAGCTGCCTCTGGTACTGCTAAGCTATATAAAGTGATTAAACAAGCTCAATAAGGAATACTGCTCTGCATCTTGGTGGTGGGATTTGTGGTCTTTGAGAAACAGGAACATGCATATCACTTCATCTCTCTTCCTTGCTTTCCTTCCTTTCCAAGAAACTGGTGCAGTTGTCTCACTGCAGGCAGTGTTCTGCAGTTGCCTTGGTTTGCAGTGGTGATGGGCTCGTGGAGACCTACAGCTCTCAGCTCCTGTTTTCTGATTTGTGGCTGCTGTTGAGTTGGGTGTTTCCATTTGGGCAGCGTGTTTCTCTGTGGGGCTTGTGACGTTGTTAAATACATTGGATGGTTTGTGGCATTCATTCTCTCGTTTTTACAGCAGGAAGGTGAAATGGAAGGTGAGGCAGTCGAAGCTATTGTGGAGGAATCAGAAACTTTCATTAAGGGAAAAGAGAGGAAAACCTATCAAAGACGCCGTGATGGTGGGCAGGAGGATGATGCTTGCCATCTACCACCAAACCAAGCAGATGGAGGTGAAGTAGTGCAGGATGTCAGCGGTGGGGTGCAGATGGTGATGATGGATCAGCTGGATCCAACTCTTCTTCAAATGAAGACTGAAGTAATGGAAGGTGCAGTGCCTCAAGAAACTGAGGCTACAGTGGATGACACACAGATCATAACACTTCAGGTTGTTAATATGGAAGAACAGCCTATAAACCTTGGTGAGCTTCAGCTGGTCCAAGTACCTGTACCAGTGACTGTACCTGTTGCCACCACATCTGTGGAAGAACTGCATGGAGCTTATGAAAATGAGGTTTCCAAAGGAGGCCTGCAAGAGGGGGAGCCCATGATCTGTCACACCCTCCCTTTACCAGAAGGTTTCCAAGTAGTGAAAGTGGGTGCAAATGGTGAGGTGGAGACACTGGAACAAGGTGAACTTCAGCCACAGGAAGATCCCAATTGGCAAAAAGATCCAGACTATCAGCCACCAGCCAAAAAAACAAAGAAAAACAAAAAGAGTAAGCTTCGCTACACCGAGGAAGGCAAAGATGTGGATGTCTCTGTGTATGACTTTGAAGAGGAGCAGCAGGAGGGTTTGTTGTCCGAGGTTAATGCAGAGAAGGTGGTGGGCAATATGAAGCCACCTAAACCAACAAAAATTAAAAAGAAAGGTAAGCTCCCCATCTGCAAGAGAATTTTTAAAATGCATTTGTTACGGTGGGACCTTGCAGTGTGATTGAGTTGACAGAGTATATGCAAGTGGGAGGAAAGCAGACATGCCCAGTGTTGCTTGTTTGTTATATAATAGTGCTCAGCTCCAGTGTTTCTTGGGCAAACCTTCCATCTCCTCCATCTAGGCTGTGAGGGAGCTCATTTTTCTCAAGTATGATGCTGTGGCATTAATATTCCCGTATAACTATGATAGAAAAGATTGTTCTCTTTGCTATAATACACATCTAACAGTTTGTGTGCATGTAGTTTATACCAGGAACCAACAGTATAATTAGTTCTGTGGGTTTTTTCTTAACCAATTGCTGGGTAAGGTAGATGGTGTAAAATACAGTAATAGGTATGCTTGATTTCTTTGTTAAAACTGTAAGTTAAGGAACCCTTTTTAGAGTGGTGAAGGAACATTGAGTGCTGGCATACTAATGAAAATTGAAGCCAAATCAGCCACAGGCAATGCAGTTGGATTTAGTGGTACATGATGGTTCCTTTCAGTAGTTACACCTCCAAGAATCTTTCCTTTTCCCTGCTGATCTCTTATGTTACACAGTAGACCACAGTACTGCCAAAGACTAACGATGATTTCCTTCGTGACTAGGTGTAAAGAAGACATTCCAGTGTGAACTGTGCAGTTACACTTGTCCGCGTCGTTCCAACCTGGACCGCCACATGAAAAGCCACACTGATGAAAGACCACACAAGTGCCATCTCTGTGGCAGGGCTTTCCGGACAGTCACATTGCTGAGGAACCACCTCAACACTCACACAGGTACTCTTGGTTTTGCAGACATTGGGTTTGTAGGATCTGCTCTGTCATTAGAACAAACAGATTTAAGATGGATCCCTCCTGTTCTTCTAATTCCTCTTATGGAACAAGCTAAAAAGGAGGAAATTACGCAGTTGTTTTCTGCCTGGCTGGATCAGGTGCAGGGCTTGTCCTGTTCACAGGTATAAAATTTATCCTGGGCTTGATCACAAATTACCCAAAGGTATGGAAATGTTCTCTTTGCTTTGAGCATTAGTACTTGTGTTCTCAGCTTTGTATTGTCACTGCTGCTTGAAGAAAAGTACAGTGAGAATGAAGCTGGAATTAAATAAGAGGGAATTGAAAATAACAAAAAAAACTTGACCCAAAGGAATGGATTATAAAACAGATGCATAAAACTTATAGCTAGGAATTGTAACACGTTTCTGTTGCTCCTTATCAAAGTTTCTGGTATAAAACTACAGATTTTTGAAATTGAACTGTGAATATACTTAATCTTGTGCCTTTCTGCCAAAAAAACCCTAAACCACATTACCCTCATTTTCTCTATGTACTTACGTTATGTCTAACTAGGTGGTTTAAAGTTTATAAATAACCAACTGATACATAAATTAGTCTGTTTCCTCACTGAAAGTGTGTTAATTCTCTAAGATCTTCAATCCATTAGTACTTATACAAAACCTCAAAGTTTTGTGTATTATTTGCTGCTTTAATCTAATCTTTCAGAACATGGGAGCAATGTTGCTAACTCACTTTAAAAACAAAACCAAAACCATCCAAAACTGTCCCATATTTTCTTTTGTCATTAAATCTCTGTGTCGCTGTCTTCCTGTTTTGCTGCACACCATTAGGTACTCGCCCTCACAAGTGCCCAGACTGTGACATGGCCTTTGTGACCAGTGGAGAGTTGGTTCGGCATCGCCGCTACAAACACACCCACGAGAAACCATTCAAATGTTCCATGTGTGATTATGCCAGCGTGGAGGTATGTTAGTTACTTGTTACAGTGCTGAATGCTTCCTTGTGCGCCTCAAAGCTTGTTCACCATCTGTTACAAACTCTGTTCTCAGGCATTTCCTCTTTGGCCATTTGGTTAAAAGGCTCTGAGCACAAGATGTTATAGATCAGGGCTGCTTTTGGAAGCAAATGGTGGGGTTCCCTCAGTGAATCAGAAAGCAGCTTACGCACAGAAATCCTAGGTGATGCCCATTTCCTCTTTGGAGACAATAGTCATCATTGTTTCTTAAATTACTTGCTCTTTAAGATGTTTGCAGGAATTGTAATGTGCTCCATCTCGAAGGAGACATTTCCTGCTGCAGTGGATGTCATTTCAGATCAGGGGTGCCCTCCCATTTTAGAAACACACATTCTATGCATTATCTCTTTATGCCATGAACGTGTGTGCAGCTAGAACTAATGAGCCTTTGCCTCAATACTGGTGAAAAGCAGATTGGTAGTACTGGATGATGGTCTAATTTGCTCAGACACATTAATCCTTGAATGCTTCCCTTCCATGCAGTATTGTTACATATTTTACAGGACAGCTTTTATATTGTGATAGGAAATTAGAGTCAGATGATGAGCAACGTAATTTAAAAAAATGGGATTTCTGCACTGGAAGAAGGTTACAATGGGAGAGCTTGAGTAGGGGCTTCAGGCTTTTTTTCCTACCCACCTCCTGCCTGCAGAGCTGTAATTCCAGTCCCTGTGGTTTGAGTGCTGAGTAATTGTGTTGCAGGGTTTTTCATAATATGAATTAGGAAAGAAGAACCAAGTAGTGAGGTCATGCTGCTTTTTGTAGGCAGAGGTTGGTCATCAAGCAACGTGTTCAGGCTGGAGGAGAAAATGCCATACCATAGGTGTTCTTGCTGACCTTTGAGCTGGGTTTGTACCTTCTCAATAAAACAGGAGAGGAAAGGAATCAAGCTTTCCCACAACACTTCCTTCTGTCTCTCCAGGACACTTTGAAATTTTAGGGTGTCTTCAGATGCTGAGATAGTTGCTAACAGTAAGTTAAGCATAGGAGTCTAAATCAGGCTGCAGTGAGTGTGGGGGGAAAAAGCATCCAAGCAAGGCTGGAGTGAGGTTGGGAGGTGAAGTAGAGTGGGCAGGAGTGAGTGCCTGTGTGCAGTGTGAGAATGGCATTGAAACGTGCCTGTTTGGATTTGTGGCAGAATAATAATAAGACTACCTTGAACTCTTCACTTATTCTGCGTACCTTTGGCAGTCTGACCTGCTCATCTGTGCTGACTTCAGTCTTGCTCTTGCCTTCCAGGTTAGCAAATTGAAACGCCACATTCGCTCTCACACCGGCGAGCGCCCGTTCCAGTGCAGCTTGTGCAGCTATGCCAGCAGGGACACCTACAAACTCAAGAGGCACATGAGGACCCACTCCGGTACCGATGCCACATTTCCTTAGTGTCAGAGTGCTGAGGCTGTGTACAGTGTGTGCTAACACACAGCAAAACCAGTACTATCTTGTAGTTTCATTTCTAACCTTTATAAAGTCTGTAGCTGAAGAGAGTACCATGATTTGTAAGCACTAGTAAATTCATAACCTGATAGAATTACTGCACTGAGAAATGAACTTGGAGGATTCTGATTTCCAGTTTGACTGTGAGTTGGTAAATACAGGCAGTGAATAGAAGAATGAATAGAAGAAACTTGTTCTTAGTGTTCCGCTTTCAGCTAAAGACTAGAGCCATTTACAGTTTAATGCTTTAGTGTAATTTTAAAAGCTTCTTGTGTATGTTAGCTCACAAAAGATGCTAAATTTTTTCTTAAACAGAAATAAGGATGATTTTAGCACAGAATGTTACTGCAGCCCCCAATTAATCATATTACTAAAATTGAAGAGGGGGGAAATATCCTTTTATGTATACATGAACATTCAGAACCCCCACCCAAAAAAATCTGATGCCATTTGCTGTCTTCTGGCATCCTATACTGTGTGTATGTCTTACCTGCATTTCCAAGAGTAAGAGTAATTTAACTTACTTAAAGATTGAACTGGAGTTTCTTTTTAGAAAGATGCTTACTGGAGCTAAAACTTCTAGAGAAAGAGGCATTATTGAGCTCTTTGTAGAGTTTCTATTGTCTAGCTGCCTGTTGCAAGTTTCTGGGAGGTTGTTTGGGGCTTCTTGGTGAGAATTCTTTTTAACAAAAGTACTTGTGCTATTTTTTCTTTTGCTCCTGAAGGAGAGAAGCCATATGAATGTTACATCTGCCATGCTCGCTTCACTCAGAGCGGTACCATGAAGATGCACATTTTGCAGAAGCACACGGAGAATGTGGCCAAATTCCACTGTCCCCACTGTGATACTGTTATAGCGAGGAAGAGTGACTTGGGTATGTACACTCCCAAAGTTGGCTGTTTGCTGAAGATGGTACAAAACTCTTCCCAGCATTAGAGGTCACGTAACCCAACTGCTGCCTCTCTTAACCCAGTGCATCTGGTAACTGCACAACATGAAGCACAGCTTCAGATGTGAGGCTGGTAGTACACACTGTTAGCTTGCCATAACTGCTCCAAATTAAAGGAATTTTCAGTTTCTTCTAGTTATTTGAAAAAGCAATTTTTTTCCCCAAGCGTACAAGGCAAGCTACTCTTTTCATGCCCATAGATGCAAGAGGCATTTATTAAACTTGGACTGAGATTCCAATAGCATAAAGATTGGGATCTAAAAGCCAGAAGATCACTTGGACATTGGAGGCCATTAAGTTTCATGCAGAGACTTTCATCAAGCTAAAAGGTTTAAATTAGACCAAATACTCTCGTTTTCCAGGACATGGAGCTGGGTGCCACAGATGGGGTAGGAGAGTGTGTGCTCACAAAAGCCCTGAGTCCTTGCAATAGGACAGCCTTGATCCAGTGAGCAGTTCCCAGTGTGATTCCAGCAGGCAAGCTCTTATGTTCTAGAAGAAGGTGACAAACAATATCCTGCCCAGAGCAGCTGAGAAGGAAGGAGCCACAATTTGGCAGAACTTTCTGTCTCTAAACAGAGTTGTCACCCAAGTACTGGGAAGGCAGGCTCCCTTCCAGTACAGACAAGTGTCAAGTGCTACAGTGAGAGGCAGTTTGAGAGGATGGCAATCAGATTATGTTAGGAGCAAACAAACTGATTTACAAGAGGGGAAGAGTGATGTTAGCTATGAAGAATTTTTCTTCTAATAATGCTTTAATCTACCCTAAGCTACCTCGTGCAGCTGTGGTACACTCTTAGTTGGAGGATTTTAAAGAAGTGACTAAAATCTCTGTTGAGGATTATCTGCTGGTATCCCTGTTGCCTTCTAGCCCTGTCACTCTGACTTCTAATCCTGCAGAAAATCCTGTTTCCCCCAGTGAATTACCTGGCTTCTGTCTGTATCCAGGCAATTTGGGTTAGTCTCAAACATAACAGTCTACAAGACACTTCAGTTTGACAGTCACGTTAACAAATGCAAGTGTCCTGAATCAGCACAAATTGCAACTAATAAGCAAATCTGAAATCCTGTGGAAAAGCTTGGAGTCTTTCTGCAAGTCTAGAAATTCTTTTAGTTGATTTTAATTATGATTCTGAATCCTAAATTAACTATTGCACTGTTTTGGCTGAGCTCGGGAGGGAAGATCACTAAAGGGCTGTAGTCTTGTCTTTTCTTGCTTGGAAAGCTGTGGTGGTGAAAGCCTCCTTTCCCTTTTCCTTTCACTGTAGGTGTCCATTTGCGGAAGCAGCATTCCTACATCGAACAGGGCAAGAAGTGTCGCTACTGTGACGCCGTGTTCCATGAGCGATACGCCCTCATCCAGCACCAGAAGTCTCACAAGAATGAGAAGCGCTTCAAGTGTGACCAGTGTGACTACGCGTGCAGACAGGTGAGCTGGTGGGACTGGCACCCCCTGTGAGCATTTGAGACAGGAGCTAAAAATACCAGGTGGAAATCTTGGCTGTTAGGTTTGACCAGCTGTCAAGATCAAATTAACTGTCTAAGTCTTTTGGAGAGTGTGAAGGAAAATGCGAGTGGCCTTTTTTTGGTAGAACCTTCTAATTCGCAACCTGTTGACCAAACAATAAGAGTCTGTATAGGATGGAAGTAGATGGGACTGAATATGCCCTCAATCAAGATGTTCTCATTCCTGTGGAATCATCCTTTTTGGTATTAAGCATAAAGGTTCGGCCTCCTTTTAGCTGAAAATTTGCTCTTCTGTATCCGTCTGAGTTCTTAAGTTACTTTTCCTGTCTTGCCTGTCTGTGGCAGGAGCGGCACATGGTCATGCATAAACGGACCCATACTGGAGAAAAGCCTTATGCCTGTAGCCATTGTGATAAAACCTTCCGCCAGAAGCAGCTCCTCGACATGCACTTCAAACGATACCACGATCCCAACTTTGTCCCTGCTGCCTTTGTCTGTTCCAAGTGTGGCAAAACATTCACTCGCAGGGTAAGGGAACGGTACTGCTTTGGACTGTGGGGGTTGGGGTGGAATGAGGCTTTTAGTCAAGGGGAGAGGAGGGACATTTACCCAAAGGAGGAGGTTGTACAATACTGATCTTTTAAATAGATCCCTCCTCTCTGAGAGGAAAAGAGAGGACACCTGGTGTAATTCATTTGAGAATACAGAGCCAGAATGTCTGAACTTGAGTTGAATGCATGTTTTAATTTTTGTTGTGTTTTTAATTTTCCACTGAGTAGAACACAATGGCCAGACATGCTGATAACTGCTCTGGCGTAGATGGTGGAGAAGGAGAGAATGGAGGAGAGACAAAGAAGGGCAAACGTGGTCGAAAGAGAAAGATGCGGTCTAAGAAAGAAGATTCCTCTGATAGTGGTAAGAAGAGCTCAATACCTTCTGAGAATTACATCTGTGATTCACTGCTGTGTTAGCTGTTGGTTTGCCAGTTCCGCAGGTTTGTTCTGGCGCTTGAAAGAGTCTTGTTTGGTTGGCAAACAAAAAATGATAGTATGTGGCCAAGTACAGAGGGATGTACTGCCTGTGAGGGATAATACAGATCCTGCTGTCCCAGGCCTCTGTTATTTGTTCTGTCTCCTGCTATTGTCTCTCTGAGCTCCTTTGTGGATTTGCAGAGTAGCTTTTATCACATAATCTAACATTATTACACCTTGTTCCCTATAACATGAGGGTAACAGATTAACAGTCTGTGTCACCAGCTTCTCAACAAAGCTGTTTACCTTCTTTCTCTTCAGAGTTGACTTCTTTTGGATGAGTATTTGATAATTTCATTCTGGTTTAAACTGAAGACTTACCTGAGATCATTTCTTACAGAGGAAAATGCTGAACCAGATTTGGATGATAATGAAGATGAGGAGGGGACAGCAGTAGAAATTGAGGCTGAACCAGAAGTTGAGCAAGAGGCTCCTGCACCACCTCCCAGCAAGAAACGAAGAGGAAGACCACCAGGCAAAGCTGCTGCCCAACCAAAACAATCCCAGCGTAAGTCACTAATTTTGAAGCTTACCTTACACTGCTTGCTTGAGCACCTTTTTCTTTGGATTTGGTAGTTGTTGTAGGAGATCTGATCCCTTCAAGTGAGCTTATTTAAAAAGTAGATAACTCTTGTCTCTGCATTGCCAAAAGCCTTGAAATTTGTTGCAAGGTTTTCCTGATCACAAGGGAACATAACCACTTCAGGCTGTGCCAGAAAGAAAGGACATTATTGTTTCTTCAGCATTATTTAATTTCATAGACGTGCAAACTGCTCACTTCTTTTTGAACCAGTTATGGTGTCTCTGCTGACTTCAGTTCCTGGTAAAGCAGCAGTCAGTACAGTTACTTTGGTATTTCCTACCCGTGTAGATTTTTTTCAGATATTGCCACAAATAAACTTTAGTTCTGGGCATAGGACCCCAGTGCAGGTGTTGTTTCAAGTCTGTACAGCGTTTTTTCCGTGATAATAGACATCATAACTGCAAAATCTAAGTAAATAAATTAAAGGGACAAAGCAGGAAAGCTAAACTGATTCCTGTAAGGAGGTGGTGGCTTCCTCGGTGGCTTGGCTGTCTGCTCAGTGCTGAGTGGCCTGTCTTTTCTGGAATTAGTCTGTGTAAACATTTCACGCTGAACTTGTCACTAGCATCACTAAATTCTTCTAAACTTGTAGTTTTGCCTTAGGCCCATACATTGATAAGGGGTTTTTCTGTTGATTACTCTGCAAAATCCCTAATTTTAATAATGTCTTAATATCAAAATGCTGAAACTGTTGTACTGAGAGCACATACACAGGGGCAAGGAAATAGATGCTTGAGTGAGGTGGGTTGAATTGCTCCCCGCTAATGTGGGAACATGTGTTCCCTTTCCATGGAAGTGTGTTAGGTCTGCCAAAAAGCTGTCTGAGGCATGCAGGCCAGCTCTGGAACCAGTAAGATAACCTGTTCCCCCCTGCCTCCTCCTTTGTTTTCTGCCCTTCTAGCTGCAGCAATCATTCAGGTTGAAGACCAGAACACTGGTGAAATTGAAAATATTATAGTTGAAGTGAAGAAAGAACCTGATGCAGAAACAGCAGAGGAAGAGGAGGAAGCTCAGCCTGCTGTAGTGGAAGCTCCCAATGGAGACCTCACCCCTGAGATGATTCTCAGCATGATGGACCGGTGATGGAGGAAGACCACGCTGGCTGACTGAACTGGCCTGGGCTGTGTTTAAGCGGCTCAAATCTATTTTTCCTTTTATCTTTTTTCTTGGCTTTGGGAAATGCATCATTTTAGACCATTTTACCAAACATACTGGGAAATAAAACGATGTTAGAATGTGATTTAAGTAGAACTTGCTGTTTTATGTTAGCATTACAGGATCATGGAACATTAGGAAATACTTTGGAGTCCTTGAGGGTTTCCTGTGAGATGCTTGATTTAGTTTTGCTCTGAACTGCATTGTAAAGCTGGCCCAAGGGCCATGTTTACATGCACCAAGTTTTAATATACAAAAGTGGAACCCTTGACTAGAGTATATGGAAAACCACTCTGGACTTGCCCTTTCAGTTCCCAGAGTCCTTGAGCCTCTTCTCTCAGTAGTGTTTTTAACTGTAAATGCAGACTTGGGAGGGTTCTAGACTTTTGAAATGGTTTTTGGTTTTTTTTTTTTTTGCTTTTTCCCACTGACTAGCTCTGGTTCTCCAAGTCAGCTGCACATGGTAGTTTTGGCATGCTCCAACTGGTTTCTGTCCTTAATATGCTTTGCTTTCTGCAAAGCATTTCTGTAATGGTCAAGCTTGTAAATAACTTTTTTTTTTTACATTTTAATCTTTTTCCATTAATTAAGAGGTATGCAAAAATGCAGTTTAAAGAAACCCCAGTATTTTAATTCCTTTCAAACTAAGTGACGAGAGAGTTGATAGAGTGTAAATGTTGGAAAAGCTGTTGATAACGTAGAGAAGAGATGTACCCAGACTATTGCTTGCAGAACAAGAGAAACCCACATGTGAAATCTGGTTTTGAAGCACAAAAACCTGTATTTCTTAGAATCATAGACTGGCTTGTGTTGGAAGGGATGTTAAAGACCACCTAGTTCTAACCCCACCCTACTCTTATCAGGAATACCTTCCACTAGACCAGGTCCCTCCAATCCCTCTCCAACCTGGCCTTGAACACTTGCAGGGATGGGGCAGCCACAGCTTCTCTGGGCAACCTGTGCCAGGGCCTCACCTCCTTCACAGGAGAAATTTCTCCGTAATATTGTCTAACCCTGCCCTCTGTCAGTTTGAAGCCATTCACCCTTGTCCTGTCACTCCATGCACTTGTCCAAAGTCCTTCTCCAGTGTTCTTGTTGGTTCCCTGCAGGTTCTGGAAGGCCACAATCAGGTCAAGCCAAAGCCTTCTCTCTTCCAGGTTGAGCAAGCCCAGCTCTCTCAGCCTCTCCTCATAGGAAAGGGGCTCCAACCCTCTTATCATGTTTGTGGCCTCCCCTGGATTCACTCCAACAGGTCCATGTCCCTCTTGTGCTGGGGTCCCAGAGCTGGACACAGCACTGCAGGTGGGGTCTCAGGAGAGCAGAGGGGCAGAATCCCCTCCCTTTACCTGCTGCCCACAATGTTTTTGATCCAGCCCAGGATACGGTTGGCTTTTTGGGCTGTGAATGTACATGGCCAGCTCATGTCCAGCCTCTCATCCACCAGCACCCCCAAGTCCTTCTCCCCAGGGCTGCTCTAGATCTGTTCATCCCCCAGCCTGTGTTGATCCCGGGGGTTGCAGCACCAGCACTTGGTCTTGTTAAGCCTCATGATATTTCCCTCTGCCCGCTTCTCGGGCTTGTCCAGGTCCCTCTGGATGGCATCCCATCCTTCAGGAGTGTCAGCTGCACCACTCAGCTTGGTGTCACCTGCAAACTTGCTGAGGGTGCACTCGATCCTTTCAACTATGTAATTAATGGAGATACTAAATAACACTGGTCCCAGTATGGACCCCTGAGGGACACTTGTCACTGATGTCCATCAGGACTCTGAGCTGTTGACCACTGCCCTTTGGATGTGACCATCCAACCAATTTGAAACGTGTATAATTAACCTTCTTTTTGAGTTATAATTTCACGACTACATTTTCTTTGCTCTATCTTGTAGTTGTATTTTGTGTTTATGAATCCTATGTTAAGACAGAAGTGGTGATTTTTAAGTGGGTCACTGCAGCCCTCAAAACCTGGGCCAGGAAATTTTATTAATAGGTCAGTAATTCTACAATTTTTGAATATCTGATAAAGACAAAAAAAGGAATAATGTGAAATACAAATGATGCCTGTATATGAAAATGTCACATGTTAAAATATGTAAGCTTTTTATAGAGCCTCAGTCTTGCTGATTTCAAACAAATTTTTCTTCTATGTATCGCTTTTAAGAGAGCTATCAGTTTAGCTATCAGACTCTAGGTTGATGCATTTTTGTACTTAGCTGTACTGTGTGATATTTTTCATTATTTTAGGAAGCCAACATGGGAAAAAAAAATACTGTTATAAAATATGTAATGGGGTTTGAAAGCTGGGAAGGAGAATATACTGCTGTACAGCTAATAAATAATAATGGATTAACACGTGTGCTCACTGGCTGCTTTCTTTGTGCACATCAACGGTGTGACCTGGCAGCCATCTCCAGATGGAAAAGCTGCTCTTCCCAGAAGGATGCTGCAGGGCTGTCATCAGGGACCAGCTCCTCTTGCTGCAGGTGTTCCCTCTGCCCCGTGCTGAATGTAAGGTACCTCTCTGTTCCCTTAATTTGGGGGGTGATTCCCTGTGTGTTGTGGAGAGAGGATGTAAAGTGTGAAAACCAGTGTTTACGAGTGAGCTCGGAGTAAAGCAGAAGTAGTTGTTGCTTCTGTTTGTTTTGACTGTGAGTTTAATTGCTTGTAGCTGATGGTTTAGTCAACAGGAATATAGTTTCCATTTTGTCCTGGAAAATAGGACTGGTACTTGGGTGAAGTTTCTGTGGTGTACTTTTTTTAGGTACCCATAACAGCAGCATAGAGACCAGTGGTAGGCAGGTAGGAAGCTGCACACTGGAGGTGTAGGAGAGTACCTGGTACTGCTGGTACAGAAGTTGCTACAAATGGCACTACTACTAGTTAGGAAATTGTATGGGTACAAGAGTGGCTAGATTCAGTTCACACTAAATGTTTGGTGGCTCTGGTCCTGAAAGGTGGCTCTTCAATTTGCCAAGAAAAGCTGGCTGGAGTGGAACCCTAGAGTCCTGAGCAGGATGGAGGCTTTTGCAGCAGGAGTGGAGCTAAATGTAAGATCTGCTTCTGTGAGGAGGAGCCAGGTCTGACTGCAGAAGTGGGTAAATCCTCAGGTGCTTTCCCCATTGGGAAAGGAACTTAGGTACTCACGAGCCCAAAGCTGTTCCAGGCTGAGGCAGTGCTCTGAAGTGATTTTGCATAAACCTGGAGCTAGGGGAGGCCTTGTGATGAGCTGGAAAACCAAAGGTGTCCTCGGGCTCTATAAGAACCACCACCATCTCTTAAACTCCATGCTGACAGGTGGGGTGGCTTTGTTTCAACTGGTGACTCGGGATGGTGGCCCACAGAGGTGTCACTTGTGCTCTAGCAGAGACCCCCCTTGGTCGTGCTGTACCCAGGTCTGGGGGACCCCAAGGCAGGTGCTGCAGCTCTCCTAGAGCAGAGCTGAGGAAGAGAGCTGAGAGGTGTATTTGTCCAAAGACGACAGGTGTGGTTGCTCCCAAGTAGTCTTTGATCTGCTGGTGAGGTGTTGAATTCCCTGGCAGCTCCTGCCCTGCCTGGCACAGCCCACAGCAGGCCTGGGGAGATGAGTCTGGGGGCTTCTGCTGTGCTTACCTGAGGAAATACCATCTGAGGAACAATTTCTAAGCAACTTCTTTATTATGGATTGCTTCTTGAACTTCCCTCAGAGACCTCAGCTAGGATTTAGTGGGGATGGGAGCTGTCACCCTGTGGTCATCCTCCTTTCTTCCCCAGCCTGGTGTGTTACCTTGCGATCTGCTCAGTTGACCTGGTTTCTCTGTGCTTGCTCAGTCGATAGTCCTGTTACACAGACTGGGTTTTATTTGATTTGAGCTGTGGCTCCTGCCTTGGGCAGGGATCCCTGCTTGTGTGCCTGGCTTCTGGAGCTGTTCTGGAGAGATGTAGAGCAACATCCCAGCCTGCTCCTGAGGACCCGCACCCAGGGCAGCACCCAAAGCCTGAATATGGACAGAATGTTTCTGCTCAACCCCAGATCTCTTATCAGTGCTGGAAAAGCTGTGTTCTGGGCTGTAATTGAAAAGCCAGAGCTGGTATGGATCCAGGGAGCATCACTGCCTCTGCCAGTTGCTTGGCCTGTCTGCCATCCCTGGCGCCTGGGCTGCTGTCCCAGGAGCAGCCTGGAGAATGGCATCAGAATGGAGAAGGGCTGAGACCGGTTCTGCCTGAATGCTGCAGCCTGCCAAAGGTTTGTTTGGCTTCCAGACACTGGAAGAGACCTCCCCCAGGTTAGAGGAACTAACTCCTCTTACATTACAAAGCATAGTCCACTGCTGGACACAGAGGAGATGGGTTACTCTGGACATCCTGACATGCTTGGGCTTGCACAGGGGCAGGGAATGCTTGTGTACATGGATGTCTTCCTCTGCCCCATTCCTGGGGTAGATGTCCTGCTTCACTGATGCTCAGAATGTTCCAGCATGTGGGACCCAATATTTTGGGGGACGAGCTTGGAATATGGCTTGGCTTGCCTGGAGCTCCTTTGTGCTTCTAAGCTTCAATAGGAACCATTCTGATGGGTGCAGTGGGACAGCTGCTCTCTCCATGTCCTGAATATCCTTGCCTGACAAAGCTGAGACATGATGCTCTTTCTGAGAAGTTCAGATACGAGTAGCTTGGCCTCCTCTCATCCTTGATAAAACACGGATTCAGCCAGGACTGCGGTGGCTACTGTCTCTGTTGGGTGGTGAACACCCTGTACCATTTCTCTTTCTGGTGCTCATCCATCTGCTGATGTAGCTCAGGAGGCTCGAGGAGGTGCCTTCTTGCCCTGAGCCATGTTCTCCCCGGTCACAACCTTGAAAACAGCTGCTTTGTGTTGTGGTTGGGCTCTGTGAAGACACTGTCCCCTCAGGGAGACGACTTCCTGCCCTCACCATCACACAGAAGGTGGTTTCGGAAGTGCTGTAGCCCCAAGGTGCATGTGGCAGGAGGGCAACCCTTCCAGGCACCGCCTTCTGAGTTATTCTATCTCTGGGAAAACTCTGTGGTTGGCAGATTGCAGCCTGGAGCTTGGAGGTTTGTCAAAAAGGGCAATTTAGGGGGAGAAGGCAGATGGCACCCTCCATCCCAGTGGATACTGGTCGCGGGGCTGCCGGCTCTCATCCTTGCTCTGGGACAGCAGTTTTGTCACTTTGGCAGGACACCTGGGGCATTTCTGCTCCAGAAAAGCCCTGCCTTCAGTATCCCATCATGGGCACCAGCATCCATCCTCTGGAGAGCACCCTGGGCACCAGCACCCGTCTCCATTAACTCCCCTTGCAGATTCCCAGTGCAAGGTGTTGGGGCTGTGAAGGGCAGAGCTGCCCTTTCCACACTCACCACCCATCTTCAGACAGAAATGTGTCCCCATGAAGCAGCTCAGGGAGCTGCGGGGTGGGGAGAGGCCATAGATCCTTAACCCTGGAAGGCTGGAGCTATGGAGAGATGCTACTGCTTCGGGCTGGGAGGCACCAGAGGGATGTCCTGCTCACCCAGGGGATGCGGGAGGAGAAGGGCACTGGGTAGTGACGCCCTCTCCTCCCGGCGGGGCCGGTGGGCCGTGGGCACCGTCGCTTTCATTTCGCTTCTCTTGCTCAGGCGGTAAATCTCGCCTGACGGGGCAGGAAGAGGCACCGGGAGGGGGAGGAGGCACCGAGGCTGCGGCGCTGCCGGTTGGTAACCTCAGCGCTTCCTCCCAGCGGGGTGCTTTTCCCGCGGCGCCCAAGGATGCTGTCCTGACACCCGCATCCCCAGGCAGGTGACCTCGTGGTCCCAACCATGGCTGCATCCCCCGGAGGGATTCCTGCTGAGCTGCAAGGTAAGCATCGCCCGCCGCCGCGCTGCCGGGGCATCGGTGCCACATGGAAAGTGCCGGTACGGGGCCTGCTCAGCCCCCATCTGCCGCGCTGGAGTTGACAGAGCCGCTTTCAGGTTCCTCAGCAGTAGCAGCTGAGATCCACGGGGGTCCACGCAGTGTCTTGGGGCTGCTTGTGTCCCCAAAACTCATATGCCTGAGGATGGAGCTTGGACCAAAAGCATCCCTAGATACCCTGACTCCTCAAGGATGAGGTTCTGCACAGCTTAAGCTGCCTGTTTTGTAGGTACAGCTTGATGCTGCTCAATCCCATGGGTTTGGGGTCCCCGGGCCAGCTGAGGGGCCCCAGTAGCTCCCTAGGGAAGCACAGCCTGCAGCCCAGCATGAGGGAAGTGTGAACTACCACTGCTCCCAGACTCCTCTCATTTGGTTGAAAAGCAAATGCCCACGGAGATCTTGGGGTCTTTCAGCCTCATCAGCCCAATGGAGGCTTACAGTGGGATGGGAAGGAGCTGGGTCACCGTGCTCTATCAGAGTGGGTCACTGGGGACATGTGGCTAAAACCACTGGACTGCAGGGCTTGGTGTCATTGTGAAAACCTGTTTTGCTTTGCATGGTGATGGACAACTGGGATTCTGGTCCCATTTCCCTCAGCGGGAAGTGGGAAGCAGGAGAGGTGGGGAGGTGATGCTCAAGCCGGGGGCGATGTTCACACTGGTTCAGTGACCATGGGAGCAACTGGTCTGTGAACATGGGGAGGTTTGGCACGTGTGACTACTCTGGCTGCTCCATGGAGAAGGACTTGGGTGCATAGCTGCTTCCCAGTGGTAAATTTGGGAAGGAAAGGCAAGAAATCAAAACCCTCTTGTCACTCAGTGCCAGCTCCCTGTGAGTTAAGCTGCATGGGCAGTGTGAACCACTGACCCCAAAGCTCTGTGATCAGTCAAGGCTGCAGCAGGTGATGGGGAAATGGATGCATCACTTGGGTAGCAAATGAGACCCACAGCTGGTGAAGTGTGTGGCTTAGATGAGAGCAACCATGATGTGACTGGCAAGTGTGGGTGAAGAGGAGTATATGCAGGTAGGGATTCAGAGGACTGTGTCCCCAAGGGCAGTAGGTCATGTGAAGAGAACCAATGTGACTTCAGCCACCTCATTTCATGTGAACATTGGTCTTTTCAGAGGGCATCACCGCCTTCCTGGGAACAAAGAAGGTGCTGCTGCTGCTGAGTGTCCAGCTGCGGGTGAAATCCAAGTACGACAACTTCGTCTTGGTATGTGCAGAGTTTTCTCTGATCCCTGCTTTCCTGGTTTCCCCCAACAGCTATTTCATGGCTGCAGTGAGGGACAGGGGTGGTTCCCATGTCGCCACTGTCCCTTGTCACACCAATGTCCCCCTGCCTAGGTGCTGATGCCCTGGAGAGCATATGTGCTGCCTGTGATGCTGCCAGTGAGGGTAAGTGTGGGGACCCTGCACTGTGGTACAGCCCTGTGGTTCCTCAGGGGGCTTGGGGCACTGGGGGGAGTGTCCTGTGGGTCACCTGAGTCACAGGGTCTGGTAAGCCCTCAGGAACAGGATGAGGAAGAGAATGGGGTGAAGGGGAGGTGGTCTGTTTCAGGGGCTGGTGAAGTCTGGGGGCATGGCTGGGCATTGAGGCATAGGAAGAGTGGGAGCTGGTGGGTACCGTTGTGTCCCTCTTCTCCATCAGCACTGGGACTGATCCTGCTCCTGTCACCCACAGGTTCATAGCAGCTTCAGCTTCCTGGAGGTGAGGGAGATGACAGTCCAAGAGCCCAGCATGGTGAGTGGCATCAACGCCCAGGCAAAACCAGCCCAGGCACCTCCTCACCTTGTGCCCACCTTCCCCCATGACAAACCCTGATTCTGGGTCCACCAGTCTGGGGATGGGGATGGGTCTGGGGGTGTTCTGATTCCCCGTTGCACGTGGAGGGTCAACCATGATGATCCCTGAGAGCTCCACAGGGTGTTCATCCCTTTTCTACCACTAAAGAAATCCTCTTATGGCGTGCAGGGGGGTATTGTCCTTGGAGCTGGAGGTGCAGGGAGGCACCCGGGGTGCTGGGTCAGTGCCTGCACCTCTTCTCCTCCAGCATCCACAGGCAGCACCTGCCCATGGCACCTCCCACTTGGCAGGGACAAGGTGACAAATGGCTGCTGGCTTACCAAGGTGAAGACAAATTTAGCAGGAGGGTGTTTTAAAGCCAGTTAATCCTCTTAGAGAGAGGCGGGCACACAGGGTAGATGCTGCAGTGGGAACCATGGAAGAGAGGAACAGGATGCCCTGGCTTGGATTTATTGGCCAAAACAGGGCTATGGTCCTTGTTAACCTCCTGTCTGGTCCTTGTTGACCTCCTGTCTGGCTTTTGCTTGTCAAAGCATCATCAGTGACAACGGCCTCAACCTCTAAACAGGATTTCTGCTGCTCAGGAGGCTGCATGACTGAGCCCTGGGAGAAAACTAAAGGAGCTGGGCAGAGAGAGGCGTGCTGGGAGTTGAAACCTCAGGGTGGAGGGGGGTGTGAGACATCTGACTGGGGTATGGAAAGCCCAGGGGTTGTTAATGTGCAGGCAGACCCACGCTGTCCCTGCCTCCACAGCCCTGGGCACCGGCGGAAGCGTCGTCCTCACCCGATGGCAGTGGATAATTGTCATCTTGCTCCCACGCCTCAATCAGCGTGTAATTAAATCAGGGAGTGTGTTGCCATGGGATTTTTTTTTCCTGGTGGGAACCAAAAGCTAAAAAAGCCCTAAACCCGATTAGATAAATTCAGGGAGGAAACCTCCATCCTCCAGCTGCAGCTGCTGCAGGCAGAGGCAAGGCTGTTCTCGCCCCACCTCCTTGGGCTGCCTCTGCATCAGCTTAGCTTGAATTCTGGGGAGGTTTATGCCTTATTCTTGCATATTACAGTCTCTTGAACGCATTTTATCCTGAATTCCTGGTGCTTGCAGCCTTCTCTGTGCTCACAGTGCTCTGGCTGGGTTGGCAGCAAGGAGCTGATGGCTGTCACCATCTTGTCTGGGGGCTTGGGGACGCTGTGTGCTGCCAGCTTGCTCAGGCATCTCTCATCCTTTGGACCCCGCAGGTTGTCATAGAAACAGATGCAGCATCTTACACCTTCCGGTTCATGTCCTTGGATGATTTGGAGCAAGTTGTTATCCATGTCATCATGTCGCTTAAGAAGGTCTTTCCAGACTCATCCCTTAGGTAAGGGTCTTCTGCTCCTCAGGGATGGTTGTACAAGTTGCCACAAAGAGCAACCTCTTTGTTTGGAAAAGTCCCAGATCATAGAACCATGATATAGTTTAGGTTGGAAGGGACCTTAAAGACCATCTAATTGCAACCCCTCTATCATGGGCAGGGACACCTTTAACTAGAAGATCCCAAGTGTAGGATGGGTGCACAATAGTATCTTTTAGCAGGAGAAACATGGATGGAGGCCAGATCCTGTTCCCTGATAGAATATTTCTGGCCACCCTACACACAAGGGTTGTAGCTAAGCATAAAGTGGTGGGGATGCTCTTCTGGCCCACCACCACACTTCCCTCTGGTCCTTCCACAGGATGCTGCTCAAGAACTCTCCCCCCAGCCTGTATGAGAGGATCCAGCAGACCACAGACTCGCTGGAGGAAATGCTGCAGAGCAGCCCCGGGCCCTGTGGTAAGTCCTGCTGTAATCTTCTCCAGGCAGGACCAGGAGGGTTGGAGCACCCTGGGCACCATTCCAGCCCAGCATCCATCAGTGCCAGCTCCCATCTCTGCTGTCAGGGCACCCATGGTGGTTTCAGTCAGAGTCCTTCTAGTGGGGTCTGCTCTCCACCAGCCCACCCCATCCTCTGGGGCAGGGGCAGGTTTGAGGGGATGTAGTTCTGCAGGAAGAAGCAGGACAGCTGTGAGGCAAGGATGCTGAGTATTCACCTGTTAGGACCTGCAGGTTTGGATGCTTCACTCACTTCACAAGGCATCACTGCAGAGCTTTTCCTGTAGCCTGGTTTGGAGCAGGATACCTCTGTTATCACCATAGCAATGTGCCTTGCTTGGTATCCACATGGATCAAGCAAATCAAGCCACAGCCCCAAGTTGGTTGGTCATTTTTGAGCTGACAGTAGATCTCTGGCCCCTCTGAGGATTGAAAGGGAAGCCCGCACCATCCCCTCTGAGTCCTGGCCATCCCTTGCCTGTTTCCTACCCTCCCCAAAGGTCTCTTCCATGTTGTCATGGGAAGGTCTGTCCCCAAGACTGCCTTGTCTTTGCAGGTGGGTTTTCAGAGACCTACGCTGCTTTGTGTGATTACAATGGCTTTGCCTTCCGTGAGGAGATCCAGTGGGTAAGTGGGTCCATCCCGTGGGTAAGTGGGTCCATCCCATGGGTGGAGGCAGTGAGAGTGTCGCTTGGTGGGCAGGGAAGCAGGATGCTTGTGGGTGCCTCCACTTCAGACAGCAGCCTCATGGGGCTGCTGAGGCTGAGACATCTGAAATGCAGCTTGCATATGCAGCTGAGGCATGCCAGGGACCAAAGACATCCCAGGGGTATCCAAATGGGAACTGCAGCTTTGCCTGGCTTTAGTGCCCCCTGCTCCTTGGTGGGCTGGAGTCAAAGTGCAGATTGGGATGAGATGCCTTGGACCAGGTTGTTTCCCAGACTGTGGCCTAAGGAGAGCCCCTGAAAATCTGGGACCTTGCTGAGTGTCCCTGGTAGAAAAGATCCCTGCTGGGACCCAGCCGTAGCAGGACCCCACTTCCTCTGGGACACTGATCCTCACCCACCTCTCCTCACACTCTCATGCCATCAGCCTGAGGTGTGTTGCTGCCTTCTGGTCAGTCCTTGCAGAAGTGGTCCAAGACCCATCAGTCTGTCCCCCCACACTGGGACATGTCCTCTGCCACCCAGAGCACCAGGGGAAGTTTTACGCTTGGGGTTTAAGCAAGAGGCTCCCCAGGAGAAAGGGCTCAGCTCCCTCCAGCAGTGCCAGGCACCTGAGCCCTCCCCAGGACCAGGTGCTGAACCTGATCTGTGTGTCCATCTACCTGGGAAGGACGTGGACAACATTTACCACAGCCAGGACTGCCGGGAGTTCAACCTGCTGGACTTCAGCCACCTGGAGAGCCGGTGAGTCCCTCAGCTGTGCCACCTGTGGTGCCCCTTGTCACACCAGCACTCATCCTCATCGCCCCTGCCCATATCAGGGGTGGCCCAACAAGCTCCTCTGCTTGTGTAAGATGTGTTTATCATTTTACACGCTCCAAGGACGCCACATCTGCAGCCTGACACTCCCCCGCACCAAATATGATGAGCCCCATCCCATGGGGCGACAGCCAAGAGTCTGAGCAGCCTCTCTGTTCACTTTTTAACTCTTAAATCAGCCTGTGAGCTGCTTATGGGGGTGAAAACCCAGCGTCACAGTGGTTTCTTGCAGCTCGTGGCTGTCAGGTGTTTCCCTATGCAAAGCAGCCAGTTCCACTCACCTCCCCGAAACTTGGCATTGGCTCCTACCAACCCCTGCCAAATATCTGCTATAACCTTATTATCACCTTATTATAACCTAATAGCGGGGTTGTGAGCTCAGGCCATGCCTAGAGTTGTCTCTGTGGGGCTCAGACATGTCTCTATCCCAAGAAAGATGGAGCAAGGGCTCCCCTCTGGAGTGAGACAACTACCAGATTGGGCTGCAGCAAGTTAAAGTTCTGTGCTGAGTATTTTGGGGAACAGACAATATGTGTTCAGTTGGCCAAAGACAGCTTTAGAGATTTCTTTGGATGGGGAAGTAAAAAAGAAACTTGTTTCCCCTCGAGCAAAACCTGTGGTGTCTTCACATGAGACCTCAGCATTAAAATGAATTTGAAACCCAGAAGTTTAGATAGAGACATGCAAATAGTTTGTTTAATTTTATTTTCCCCAAGAAAATAATCTGGGGGAGATTAGCTGTGTTTGTGGGTTGCTTTAAACTCATGAACCCCAGTCCTGCTCTGTTGAATACTGTGCTGGGTCACCCCAGGGTTGGGCATGTTGAAGCACACTGAGGGGTGTCTTGGGACATCCCAGGGTTGGGTGTCTTAGGGGTGTCCTGGGAACCCCACAGCTGGGTGTTTTTGGATGCCCATTTGGGACCAGCCTTGTCTTATCCTGGCCCTTGACTCCCTCATCCCTGTCACTCTGCAGAGATGTGGCACTGAGTGTCGCTGCCTTGTCCTTCAACCTGTGGTTCACCAAGCTCTCCTGCAAGGACTTCAAGCTGGTGAGTGCCAGTGCTGCAGCTCTGGGAGCATGGGAGGTAGACAGGTTTCTAGAAAGGCTTTCTTCTCCCCTGCCAGAATCAGGAGATTTCGGAGCAGCTGCTCTACATGCTCAGCAAATCAGTGACATTGGAGGAGCTGGTGCTGGAAAACAGTGGGTTGAAAGCGTAAGTGAAGGTGTTGCAGGGTCTTGGCAGCCTGGTGGTGCTTCCCACAGTGCATGGAGCAGTGTGGTCCATAGACCCCTGTGCCAGGGGGATGTTGGTGGCTCCATCCCTTCCACAGTGTGAAGCCTCACTGAGAGCAGAGAACCCCATAGCCTGGAAGGCCAGTAAACACCACCCACCCTTGGAGATGCTCTGCTTTCTACTGCTGGCTCCTCAGATGGAGCCAGCCCTGCCACACAGGCAGGACCTGGTGGCATGTCCACATAAGGCTATGGAGTTGGTGGCTGCGTCTCCTGGAGGTGTCTGAACCTTGCTCAGATGGGTGACCCTTTTCCCCACAGTGACTTTGTGCAAAGGATGGCCCAGGCGCTCAGCAGTCACCCAGACTCTGTCCTGCACACCATCAACCTTTCTGGCAACCAGCTGGAAGACAGAGGTACCCGAATTCTGGACTGGGATGAGTTTTCACCTATAAAAACTGATGTTCAGCTCTGGATCCCACCAGCAGCTTCCCCCTGTCCTGGAGGCTGTAGCTCAGGGTGGGATGGACACCCACCTGTGCTGGCACACTGATTCAGGGCTCTCTGCTATTCCATCAGGGATCACTGCCTTCAGCCGGCACATGGAGAAGAGTCCCAAGGGTTTGCAGAGCCTCAGCTTGGCCAGAACAATGCTTACAGCCAAAGGTACAGCCCAGGTGCCCTTGGGAGGCTGAGCATGGCAGCACTTGGGGCCGAGCTGGCACCAAAGGGGTGTCTGGGGGGCTGCACAGACACCCTGGAAAAGGCATCTTCATGGATGTGATGTCCTGCTGCCCCTCCTGGAGGGAAGCACCCCTTCCTCTGCTTCACAGCTCTCCCCAGTGCAGGGAACCTGTGGCCATCCATTTCTCCCTCTCTATTGGAGCAGGGGTGAGCACATTATGCAAGGCCCTGACAGATAACAAAGCCATTGGATTCTCCCTCCGACACTTGGACCTCTCTGGAAACCCTGGCACCCTGGCTGGGGATGACATCAGTGTGAGTACCCATGCTGTGGTGGGGTGACACCACTCGGGCTCTGTCCCCAGCACAGTTTGGATGGCTTTGGCCTCCTGGGGTCTGTGCCCTGCCTTGCAGCACCTCAGGATTGGGAATGTCACAGCTGCCCCCTCTTCCCACAGAACCTGAAGAGCCTCCTCCGCCAGTGCCACTCTCTCTCCCACCTCAGCCTGGCTGGCACGGAATGTCCTTTGGATGCTGTAAGTACCCACACAGTGGGGTCCTGGCAGTGAACCCCTGCCCTCTATCCCCCTCCATCCCTGGCCTGTGTGAGAAGCTGCAGCACCTCTGGGTCCTCCTTCACACAACTTGCATCCCCCACCTTGGCAGCTCTTTGGAGCCCTAGTCCACGGATGCCATAACAGCCTCATCCACCTGGATCTCTCCAAAAATGTGTACTCCCACAAGTAAGGCCTGGGATGGCACGAGGGGAGTGTGTCACCAGAGCGAGTGGCTGTCTTGGGTGACAGAGGATGCCACATTGTGCCCATACTTTTCAGGAGGGTAAAAGCCATCTCCCCTGACATCAAGGAGTTTTTCAGCCAGGCCTGCTCCCTCAGGCACATCTCCCTGGCAGGTACCAAGCTGCCAGCAGATGTTGTAAGGTGAGGTTGGGCTGTGAGTCCACTGAGGGCAATGGATTTGGGGTGAGCATGATCCGGGGGGGAACTCATTCAGGGCAGGTGGGGAGGATGGATGGGTGGGTGGCTGTGTGTGGGAGGCAGAGCTCTGGGAATGATGTCTTTTCCCGCATCCCACTCCCAGTGCCTGGACCCTTGTGGGGTGCCCCACAGCAGGTGCTGGTGCCTCCATTTCTTGCACCAATGGGGAGCTTTGGTGACTTTTCCAGGGCGCTGCTGCAAGGGCTGGCAGACAACAGTCACATCAGTGACCTGCACCTGGATCTCAGCAGCTGTGAGGTGAGGGGCCAGCACCCAGGGGTGCAACCAGTCCAGCCAGGGGTGCCACTGCAACAGTTAGGGGAGGTCTGTTCCTTGTTTGACCTTCCCCATGTCAAGATCTCATTTTCAGGGCTCGGTGCTTCCCTTTGTACTGATGTCTTGCTGCTTCTTTCCAAGCTGAGATCAGCAGGGGCCCAAGTCATCCAGGATCTCATCCCTGATGCCAGCTCCATCATCAGCCTGGACTTGTCTGACAATGGTAGGTTGCTTTTTCCCACCTTAGGAGATTTTCTGCATCTCCTGGACCTGCAGATCTGGTCACCATGGGCTGTTTGGCAGAGGCCAGCTCAGCACCAGCACCTTGTGAGCTTGAGAAATTATCACCTTGTCAGCATTTTATGGATTTTTACCCCCCAAACCAACACCACCTCTACTTTCCCCATGTCAGGCAGTCCTTCCATGTGCTTTTCTTCCTCTGCTGGTGACCTTCCCAGCGTGCCAGACCTCTTCCATCACCTTCCAGTGCTGCATCCTCTGTGGGCAGCAGGATACTTTCTCTGAATGACTTTCTTTCTGAATCTCCAGCACAAGGAGTGGGGTGATTTCTTTAGCCCCTCCTGTCTCAGGACTTGCCAAAAGTTCTCATTTCACGTCTTTCTTGGGGAGCTCCTCTTCAGCTCACTGAATCTGAGGTGTTCTTGTGTCACTGGCATTGAAACTCTTCCCACTTTTCTCCTGGAGTTTGCAGCCCCTGCTGCTAAACCTGTCCTGCCATAGCCTCTGAAACCATGGGAAAGCAACCCTAATTATCACAAACATCACCTCTGCCCATTCTTAATTGCACCTAAAAGGCCCCAAATCTTCAAGCAGCCTTGCTAAGATCTCACAGCAGACCATGCAGCTCCTCAGCAGCCAGATGGTTCTGGGAAAGGTGATGTGTTTTGGAGTCCTTCAAAAACCTGCTCAGGACATCAATGCTCCAAAAGCTCATCCTCTCACTCAAAATGGACATCAGTGACATTTACCAAAATATGCTTCTATTTTTGGCTTTCCCAGTAGAGCATCCCTGTGCAGGAGGGACAATCCATAGATGGGTCTTGGTGCCTCTTACCCTTGGCTGATAGAGGGTGAGAAGATCCCTGCCCATATCCCTGCCATGTGAGAAGGATGTCACCTTTACTCACCAAATTTCCCTGGGCATGGTGCAGCTGTGAGGATGGGAGCGCAGGCAGTTCTGAGATCTCCCCCTGTGTTGTCCAGAGTGGTGGGTGTGTGATGGAGGGCACATTCCTGCAGGATGGCAGAAAGCAAGTGCCATCTCCAGCTCTGTATGTGCCCCCATGGCTCAGCACAGCCTTGGCACCCCAAATAGCAGGAGTGTCCAGAGTGAGTACTCCTTCCTTGGGGTCACTCCTCAGGGACCCCGACTCCACACAGGTCTTTGGTCTATTTGGAGGAGCCAGGAAGGGAGGAAGATGCTTGGGAGCTGCTCTGGGCATCTCTGCACCATCCCATGGTGGCCCCTTGATGGATCTGCAGGTCTCCTGTGAGGGACCACCTCTGTGCCACCTCTGTGGACTGCTTGGATCCTGGTGGGTGTCTCCCATCTCTTGCAGGCTTTGACCCCGACATGGTGACACTGGTGCTCTCCATTGGCAGAAGCAAATCCATTAGGCATGTCTCTCTGGGGAAGAACTTTAACATCAAATCCAAGTAAGTACACAGCTGCAGCACCCATCAGCTGACAGCCATCCTGGCACCCACCACGACTCTCTCTCCCCATCAAAAGCCCATGGGCTGGTAGGAGTTGCCTGCCCATCCTGGCTGCTCCAACCCAACATGGAGTTGGGAGATGGAGGGGGATCATAGCCAGCAACTGGTGCAGTCCCAGGCATGGATCACAGCCTCAGACAAGCATGGGAGGGAGGACAGAGCTCTGCCAGCTGCCTCTGTGCCCCTGTGGGATGCACATGTAACCCCCCCACTTCTCCTGCAGGGAAGGACTCTTGGATGTCCTGCACCGCATCGTCCAGCTCACCCAGGAGGAGGACTGTGTAAGTCCAGCTTGCCCTCAGCCACCCCAACCATCCTGTCCATGCTCCTGGTCACCTTCTGCCACCACTGTGAAGCCTCTATGGCAGGGTGCCATCTAGACCCCTTCCAGCACAGGCTGGAAGTGAACCTACCTCACTCCCACTGCCATTCAAACCCTTCCACATTTATTTTCCTCAGTCTGAAGCAGATGCTCAGACAGAGAAGTGGGAGCTGTTCCCATTCATCTGGGAAAGAAGGAGCCTGTGTCTGGCTAAAGGCATGGAGGAGACACTTGGTGTAACCTGGATGTAGCCCAGCTTTCCAAAAAACCCCTTTTTTCTTCTCGTTGCCTTCCAGGCATCTGGGCTAAATCCAGGGCACTCATTGCCCTCCTGTTTCTTGGGGTTCAGCATCACTTGGTGTCTCCAAAACCATCCCAGAGGCTGCTGGACAAAGTTGAAGGGTGTGATTGCAAGGGTGTCCTGGCCACCTCTCCCCCTCCTTGTCCCCTTTCTAGCCTCTCCAGTCACTATCCGTGGCTGAGTCACGCCTCAAACTGGGAACCAATGTCCTGCTGAGTGCCCTGGGCAGTAACACCAGCCTCGTGACTCTGGATATCAGCGGCAACGCCATGGGGGACACGGGGGCCAAAATGCTTGCCAAGGCCCTGCAGATCAACACCAAGCTCAGGTAGCAGCAGGTCTACGTCACTCTGTGGGTGCCCTTCCCACCTCATGCTGGGTGGCCCTGGTATGGTGGTCCTGGTTGGGATGCTGATGCCATCAGAGGAGGCTTGTCATGGTTCCTGGTGCCATGTATGTGGCCCTGGACCACTCCTGGCACACAGATGCTGTGGCCATTATTGTGCTCATGGCAGTCACTACAAGTGCTGGCAGGGAACACGTGATGGCCAATCCCTGCCCCCATGTTTGCCAGCTCTTTGCCAGGCTCCTGTACAGCCTGAAGTGCTGCAGACAAACTTTTACAGTCACTGCCCTTGCCTCAAGCTCTGCCATCCATTCCTAAAATGCCTTTTTTTGACAACATTATGCCCACAAAGCCAAGGCAGGGGTGTCTGCAGGGGACAGGGAAGGGTGTCCTGGCCAGGGCTGTTAGTCTGGGGGACTTCTGCACCTGCCAGTAGGATGATACTTGACTGTGTCCTCTCCCAGCCCTTCACTCCCTCCAGACACCCACCTAATTTACAACTCCTTGCAAAATCCAAGCTTGCGGTTTGAATATTGAAATTCAGATTTTTAACCCCATTTTTATGCTTTCTGGTGGCTGGGGTCAGCCTTGGGCTCCCCCAGGGCTGTGTGGGTGCAGCAGGGCTCACCCATGTCCTCCTCCTTGCAGGACTGTGGTTTGGGACAGGAACAACACAACTGCCCATGGGCTTCTGGAGGTGGCTCAAGCTTTGGAGAGGTAAGGAAGGAGCTTCTTGATCCTGCTGGTTTGCTATCATGCAAAAGAGCCTCTGTCACCAGGATGTCACTGTCCCCAGGGTCTCTTGTCCCCTTGAAGCAGTAAGGGCATCACACGGTTGCATACATGTTCCAAGGGAGTTGGTTCACAATTCTGACCTTGCAGCCAACAAAGCATCCCATTTGGTGATGGCACCTTCATTACCAGCCTCAGGGTCTCCCCTGGGCTCTGCATCCCAACCAGCACAGCCTCGTGTCACCCAAGGAGCCCCCAGCCAGCATGGGGGTATGTGCTGGTGGTGATGTGATGCTCCTCCCCTCATTGCCCATGAAAGATGGGTAGAGGTTGTCCATCTGCTGAGAACACCCTCCTCCAGGTCTGGTGTTTGGCTGTGCAGGTTCTCTGGAGGTCTGAAGACAGAGGGGTGGATGGAGAGCCTGGGAAGGTGGTCACTGCCTCCCCATCAGAGTTTCCTGATGGCCATTGTTTGCCCACCTCCATCCCCAGCGTTGGATCTTGGGACAATGTCCAGGCTGCCAAGGGGTTGGCTCTGGACCTGTGTCATGTCTGTGGAGACATGAATGGTGGGGATGAGCCGTGGGTCCAGCAGCACCTGCTCACTCTGCACTGGTGTGAATTACAGGAATTACACCCTCAAGGCGATGCCGTTGCCGATGAGTGACGTGGTGCAGGCGTATCGCAGCAACCCCGAGAGAACAGAGGAGGCCGTGCACAAGGTGGGGGGACGGGCTGGAGGATTCAGGCCTGGGTGCCATCGACACTGCTCATGGCCTCTTATCTCTGCAGCTCCAGTCCTGCCTGACAAGGAACCAGCTGCGTCAGACGCTGCCAGCCCAGACATTCCGGCTGCAGCAGGGCATCCTCACAACCTCTTCTGAACAGGTTTGGTGGCCAAGTTGCTGCATAGGGCTGCCCCTCCCTGCCACAAATGGCCCTGGCTTGCTAGTGTGAACTCTTGCAAGCAGCACAACCCCCTTTTCATCTTTCCTGAGTGGAGGGCAGAGCACACTGGAGGAATGGAAGAGGTTGCCCAGAGAGGTGGGATATGCCCCATCCTTGGAAGTGTCCAAGGCCACGTTAGATGGGGCTTGGAGTGACCTGGTCTAGTGGAAGATGTCCCTGCCCATTGCAGGGGGGTTGAAACCAGATGCCTTTAAGACCGTACCCCTTCCAACCCAAAACATTCCATGTTTCTATGATGGGACTGGGCAGAAAGCAGATCTCCAAGGAACCCTCCTGGTTACATCCATGCATTTCATGCACGTGCAATGCTGAGATAACTTGCTGCTATGATACCCTACACAGCATGTTTCCAGCTCCCTGTGCACTCTTGCAAGCAAATCCCTGCCACGTGGCATCCCTGGTTATTAGGCAGGGATGCTCTGGGGGGCTGTAGCCTGTCTGTGCCCCCCCCAGAGCGCTCTTTTCTCTGGGAAAGTCATGGCAAGGAGAGGAACTGGCAGTGCTGCTCTGGTGCCAGCACATGACGCAGCCTCTCTGTGCTCCAGATGGTGAATGAGATCTGCCTGAGCGTGCAGAAGCACGTCGACATCCTCAGCACCTGCACGGGCAGGGAGGTGGAGGCGGACATCCTCTGTGCAGAGGAGGCCATCAGGAATGCCAACCTCTCCGTCAGTGTGAGTCTGCTGCGCGGGAAACCCCCTCAACTCACCCGGCGTCAATTCGGGATCGAAGAGGGGTATTGATTAGTTAATGACATCGTTAACCAGCAGTCAGGGAACGCCAGAATGTCGATGCAACAGATGCGCATCACCGAGCACTTGCAAACATTAAAGAACAGCTGAGAAATTCTGAATTCCCTTCTAGAACAAGGGTCAAAATGTTCTCAGTCCCCTCGCCGCAGAGGCACAGCTCTGTGACCCCCCACGGGAAGCAGGACTTAAGAGTGCACCCTCTCTTTGGCATCCCATGTTCATGCATCCCTCCTTGGGAGAGGTGGGTGCTCCAGCTTTGGGCATAGCCTGCAACTTACAGATGCCCACACTGGTGAGAAACCTCCATGCATTCCTGGGGGATCCCTTCCTCATCTCACCCCAGCAATGAGGATGCTCCATCAGCCCATTACAAAATCCACTGTGTTGGCTGGGCAGCTCCTGGCACTGTCAGATCTGTTTTGATCCTCCTGGTCCCGCTTCTCTCTTCCTATTGCACCTTTTCTTCCTCCTCCTAATTCTTTTCAAACCACCTTCTTTCCCAACTCTCTTGGCACCCCCCTGGGTACTTAATCTGGCAGAGATAAGATTTAAGAGGAGAGTACTGATGTTGGAAAGGTGGTGAAAGGGGTGGAAAAGGATCTCTCCTGTTGCAGGCAGCACTGTAGTGGGCTGTAGGAGGGGAAGGAGGGTCACTGGGTGGTGGGGAGCAGTTGAGGGTCTGTCTGGGGGACACAGGAACTACAAAGGACAAGAATACCCAACCCTGGCCCAGCAAAGCTGGATCGCTGGGACTGCCCTGCTGATGTGGGTGATGATCTTCCATGGGGCAGCCACTGATGCAGACTGTGCATGGAGAGATGGGAAGCAAAGATGAGGTGGCATGGGATGATCCATGCCATCACTCTTCCCATGGCAGATCCTACCCCTCCTGTATGAAGCGGGAAACACCCCATACCAGAATGGCAAGCTGCAGCACAAGCTGGAGTGTCTCACAGAGGAAGTGTCACAGACCTGCAGCCGGGAAATCCAGGTGGGCACCCATGGGCAGGACAGGACTTTCATCAGCCTTGGCCCAAGGATAAAGGAGATGGTGTCTCCTGGAGACCACATGAATCCTGATAAAAAAGATACCTTTCTTCCCCAACTGCAGGCGATCATGCAGGCAGTGCTGGACACAGCGCACAGTCTGTGCCCAGCTGTGGTTCAGAAGAGTGGGATCAGGGATCAGCTGGTCAATGCCATGTCAGAGCGGATCTACCTCCAGGACCACCTCAGCCTCAGCGCCGTCCTGGACCAGATGGTCACTGATGTCTTCAGCAAGCTGAAGTGGGTGATGTGCTGTTCTTCCTTCTTGCTCAGCAGCTGTCAGTCACCCATGGGGCCAGAGAAGCATTTGGAGTCTCCCTACCAACTCTCCCTGTGGTGGTGGTGTGCTGGGCCCTGTTGCTGTGTTTTCCCAGTTGTGGCTTTGCTTCCTGCTTGGATCCAGTTTGGATGTGTCCCTGGGAAGCTGGCAAGTTCCATGGGGTGATGTTTCTGCAGGCACATCCTCATGGCTGGCAGTGGGGAGCCCAAACCACCAATGCAGGATGCACTTGGCATCCTCTATCTCAGCCAGCGCCTGTTCCCATTCCTGCTCTAGCAGCATGGACCCAGTGAACTGCATCACAGGACATGTCCTGGGTCCTCCAGCCAAGCATTCATCTCCTCAGCAAGGCTCTCCCTGGGGGAGCTGGCCCCATGACTTAGAGGGGTGGTAGGTGCTAGCCCTGACACCCCTCTCTCTGCTCCCAGTGAAATCAAGCTGTCCGTCACAGCTGCCGTGGCCGACTGCATCGTGGATGCTGTGCTGGGTGACCTGACCATTGCCCAGTGCAAACTGGTGAGTGCCAGGGGCTGCCAGCACCTGCGGGATGAGAATGTGGGGCTGGGATGTGGGATGAGGGTCTGGGTACCCCAGCATTGCCCAGCCACCAGCCAGCACTATGACCATGGATTTGCAGTCTGAGAAGCAGGACAATTCCCACCCAGGCTGGTTTTCCCCCCAAGTAGTCCTCTGCTGGTGTGGTCACAGCAACATTAACACCTTGAGCAAAGTTCTGGACCTCCTGCCATGTGTGGTGGGGGGTGCTGGGGTGAAGCCACTCGTGCACTGGGGCAGGCGTGGGGCAGCTGCACTGGGGCTGGCAGCCGGCTAATCAGGCCTAAATCCGCTCACAAATCCCAGCCGTGGTAGGGAGCAGAACAGCACAGAGCACACAGGGCAGCTGGGTGTGCTTCAGCCTCTGGGATAATTTAAGCGCTTCCTAATGGTTTTAGGCAGAGAGCCTCTCCAAGCAGGGGCTCGACCTCCTGGTGCTGCTGCCGGAGTCGGCTGAGGACGATGCCACCGTGCTGGCGAGGGGCAAGAATCCTCCGGACCTTGCTGCAGAGGAGGTAGGGTCTGAGCCCACTGCTGCCGCGTGATGCCCGTGCTACAACCGCCTTTTATCCGCCTTACCGGATGATGCTGGGCTTAATGCCGCTGCCTCTCCAGGTTCATGAACCCCTCGGCACCCCCCCAGGGCAGTGCTAAGGCATTTAGTGCTGAGAAATGGGACCATTGGCCTGCCAGGACATGCTGCTGGCACCGGGAGTGTGTCCTTGTGGTGGCCCACCTGGTCCTGGCTGCTGGCACCCTCTCCCACTGCTGTTGCTTTGGGACCTGGGATCCAGCGTACTGCAGGGTCCTGGATATGAAAGTATTCAACCCAGCGTTGTGGGTGGTTTTGGAGCTGGGACAAGATCAGGGGGTGCAACCCTGAGGTCTGGGGGTGATGGAGGGATTGCACTCATCACCTGGAAAAGCCTGGTTGGCTCCAGCTGCTGTGAGATGCTGCTCGGCACGGCCAGCTTGTCCACATGGAAGCTGCCACCATTCCTCTCTCCCTGCAGTACAAGATGGCCCTGCGGAGGAAAAACAAGCATTTCAGGAGCATTCGGCCCACGGCAACTGTGAGAAGTAAGGTCACCACGAACTGTCCCTCTGTCATTCAGGGGCATGGCAGAGGTGGGGGGCTTGCAGCAGCTGTTTGGGGGGCTAATGGGCAGAGCCCTCTGTGGTGATGCCACAAGCTGTGGTCAGCAGGATCCAGACCCTTCAGAGAGCCTCTCCTGGTGGTCTGGTTGGGATCTGTTGGGAAAGCTCACCTTGACCTTGTTCTTGTGCTGCTTTGGTCAGCTGGCTCAGGGCCCTTGGGTAGTGGGGTAAGTGTCCTGAGCTCTCTCCTTATATAGCCAGGCAGGGATGGGATGTTTGTCTGTGACTGCAGATGCCATATATCTCCCACAGCCATCCCAAGGACCACCCTGGATAGCCATCCACTTACCCAACAAACCTGGGGAGAAGACATTGTCCCTAGGTTCTCCTTGCTGCTGGTGTTGCCCCCAGAGCCCTGCATGCTTGGGAAAGGGATGGATCTCAGCGGGGACACAGGCAATGAGCAGCCGAGGGGCAACTTCTGCTTTTTGGTGCCTTGGCTAAAGCAGAGTTTGTGCCAGACTCCAGCACCTAGCACTCCTGTGTCTCCAGGGGGCTCCTGATTTCCCTGAGCCCCACAACACCCTGACCCCCATCCAGAGGGCGTGCGGGGGGTGGTGAGGAGCTGCCTGCGGAGCAAAACGGGTGCATTTGTGGGCGCTGCTCGCGGGGTCAGCGCTGCCAGAGCTCGTGCCATACCATCGCTGCCTGCTGCAGGTTTCGGCTGCGGGGCTCGGCTCGGTCCCTGCCTGAGCATCCCCCCGCATGCCCCCCCGCATCCCCTGCACGCAAACCTCCAGCGACGGTGGCAGGATCCACCCCGGGTACGCCGCAAAGCCGCCACGCACGCTCCCGGCGGGCACGGCCACGCTCCCCTCCCCGCGGCGGAGCCAGCGCCCCGCTGACCCTCCACGCGTGGGCGAAGGTGACGGCGTCCGTGATGATGATGGTGATGATGAGGGGGAGGCCTGGCGAGGCCAGGTGTCAACAGGGACCCTCTCGCCTCTCGTAGGTGTCTCGGAGCGGGAGCCGGCGGCGGGTCGAGACGCCAGCGGGCTCCGAGCTCACCGGGCGCCGCCGTCACTCAGCCCCGCCGCGCCGCCGGCACGCCCTGCCTCCACAAAGGATGCTGAGCCTGCGAGCGGCTCGCTCCCCGCCACGCAGCCTGCCACCACCACCGGATTCCTTATGGACCTGCCGACCGCCGGCGAGAAGCTGGAACATTGCACCAAAGCCAGGCCCCGGCCCAACCGCCGGCACAAGCAGCCGCCCAGCAAACCGAATGTAAGGGGGGGCACGGCTGGCAAGGGAGGGGGGATGTATTTGGTGTGTTTTTCACATTTTTTTTCCCGCTTGGGTGAATTATTGTGCTTAGTATTGCAAAGCAAGAAAATGAGATGCGTGAAAACTCGGTGGGTTTATTATCTTGCCTTTCAGCTGCTGCCGGAGCCTCCTCCTCGGAGGGGGGCAGCCTGAAAGGATGGGCAAGGGGGCTAGGGGGGAACGAGAGGAATCATCCATCCCCTTTCCTGCTGGCCACTGGGAGATGCTGAGCGGTGGGAGCCGGCAAGGAGGCAGGAAGGAATGAAAAAACCCGCAGAGTTTGGATGCAGAGGGCCAGTGATGCGTTCGGCAATGGCTCCGGCTGCCTCCCTCCTCCTGCACTCAATTTGCTCCAAAACCCATCGTCCCTGAAGCGCCGGCGGCCACCACGGCTCCCAGTCATGCTGGTGGGGCTCTGCCAGCTGTGGTGGGGTGGGTTTTGCTTTCCCCCCGTCCAACAGGCAAATGGATGGGGATTCTGGGTTTGCATCCCCCTTCCCAAAGGAAAAGTAACTTTTGGGTGCAGTCGGTGGCGAGTCCAGCTCCGTTGCTCTCCCTGGGAGATCCTGCTGGCGTCACCTCATACCCATGGCACCGTGATGCAGCTGGATCCTTCCACCTGCTGGAAAGCTCCAGCTTGCATGGCCGCGGTGATGCTTGCCCTTGGATCACGGTGGGATCAGCACTGGCTTGCAGCCGGAGGAGAGGCAGGATCTGTGTCCCGCAGGCAGGGTGGGTGCTGGAGGCTGGCAGGGCCAGGCAGCACCAGAGACCATCACCCTGCAGTGGGACAGGCACACCTGGCATCCAGGGTGGGCCAAGGCTTGAGCAAGGACAGGCTTTGATGGATGTGATGTGACAGGGAGAGCAGATCTCAGATGGCTGGAATGGCTCCTGAACGGCATCAATCCAGCCGTAATGAAAAGTCATTATAGATTGAAATGCCACCGATGGGGAAGCGCCTCCCTCTCATCGATAGGAAGCCACTGAAGCAGTGCCACACGCCAGGGAGAGGAAGGTGCCATGGAAGAAGGCTTGGCCATGGCATGGAATAGACCTCTTTTCCATGGGGATGGAATGGGTGGCCTTCATGCAAGCCGTGGTGGCACTCCAAGGTTGGACTTGAAGCATCTGAAGGATACAGATATGGGTCCCCACAGGTACCTGCTCCATCACCCACCAGCAGCATGGACCTCAAATGGAGAAAGTATCTTTGCCAAAGGCTTCTCCCACTGGGCCAGTGGGGTCAGAGACCTGGCCCAACTTTAGGAGGGCTTTGACAGGATTTGCCATTGTGTGTCACCAAGGAGGGTCAGAGCCACCTCACCTGTGTGTAGCACACGTGTGCCTGAGCAAGTATGGGTGCCATCCCCAGCCAATGTGCTGGGGAGCCACCAGCCCCCTACATGGGGCACCCAGGGGGCAAGGGCCTGGCAGGAGCCTGGGGCTGGCTGGAGCTCCTGATGCTCAAGGGATGCAGTAGGATTAGAGCTGGGATGTAGCTGATAACGCTGTGATCTGGCTTTCGTGCTGGATACAAGATGAAGTGTGTCAGCACCCATCCTGCATGAGCACCTACTCGTTCGTGCCCAGGCGTGGGTGGCATGTCTTTGTGCCTGGGGGGACCTTTGCTCACAGCCACAGTTGCTTGCAGGTGCAGCCCGTGGCCTGTGAGAACAGTGAGGACAGGAGCATCACCCGCGTGGACGAGGGGCTGGAGGACTTCTTTGCCAAGAGGCTCATCACAGAAGCACTGCCGTAAGCCTGGGGTGTCCCAGGGCCCCTCACCTTCCCAGCACCCTGGCATGCACCATCCCTGGGACTTCAGCAGCCACCCTGCAAACACTGCTGATCCCAGTGTCAAAGGGATGCTGGGCAAAGAAATACACCCAGGGGCATCGCCAAGGGCAAGGTTGGGGGGAGAGGGCTGGGATGGCATCCATGGGGTGCACAATGGTCATGGGGTCTGTCCTACAGTGGGGGGGGGAAAAAGGCAGCACCCATGGGAGCCCACACTGAGAATGGGTGCCCTTACTAGGACACTATCATCTCTGTTAGAGTGTCCAGGCTCAGGATCCATCCCTTTGGGGTGAGCAAGGGGAAAAAAATGATCCCTTTCTCCTCAGCAGCTGGAGCTCACCTTTCCCAATGTTTCACCTCTCCCCAGCCCTGCAGCTCCGGACACCTGTGCAGGATCAGCCCCTCTGGCTCCTTCCGGCTCCCGCACCCTCAAGAAGAAAATTGGGAATTTTTTTGCCTTCAAGAAACCTAAATCCAGCCGGGGCTCAAGGTGTGAGAAGGAGCCTGAGGGTGGTCTCACTGCCCCCAGGAGTAGGCGCTCAATGCTCAGTGACATTTTACGAGCCCCCAGCAAGGCAGGTGAGGCAGGGAAGCCACTGAGTAAATCAGAGGAGGGGGGACTCGCTGCTGAGCCCCGGGGAGAGCCTGAGCACTGCCAGACCCCCGACTCTGCCCGGAGGATCCGGCCCAAGTACTCTCGAGAGGGCAAATCCCAGTCACTCATCTTGCTATCCGGGGAGGACGAGGATGCGCTGGGGGTCAGGCATGACAAGGTAAGCACTGTCAGTGTCACCAAGCCACTGCTGCTGTTTGCTTTGCCTGTTGGGTGCTGCTCCCACTCATGGATGCTAGTGGTGGGGTCACCAGGGAGTGTGGGGACACTGGAGCAATGGCTGGGAATATCCCTGCTGGGTCAAATCTGTGTTACTATCTCATGGTGGCACACTTGGGGCTGAGGACCTGGGTGCCTCACAGGCAGGCAGGTGGGTGCTGTAGGTGCTGTGGTGGGTCCGTGTCCCTGGCAGGGCTGTGTCTCTCCTGCAGAAGAGGCACCTGGAGAAGAGCGAGGGGGAGCTGTCCAGCTCCTTCGAGCAGCGCGTGCAGGTCATGCTCCACCGAATCGGCGTCACCAGGGGCCCAGCTGCTGAGAGCAAGAAGCAGCAGGTGGGGATTTTCAGGATGGATCCTGCACCCCCAGGGTCTGTGGGTTGGAGGGGGTCTCCCCACTGGGACTGGCAACACCCAGCTATGTGCTGCCACTGCCCCGGCCTCTGCCCTGTCACCTAACCCTCTGCAAGGAGACCATATGTGGGTTCCTCTGCACTACATGGTGTCTGTCAGTCTGTCACTCCTTCCTTGGCCTGCACCCACCCCCTGCAGCCACCTCCAAGCCTGGCAGCAGCCATCTGCCCTCTGACACCTATCATCCCTGTGGGCCCTGCTACCCTGACATCTCCCTTACCAGGTTTCTTTCCCCTTGCAGAGCAAAGACAGCGAGATCAAGAAAGCTGGCTCAGATGGTGAGGGGCTGCACCCTCCCCACCCATATTCCCACCCATCTGGGTACCCACAAGTGGGCATGGGCAGGCCCCCTTGGGCTCTCAGCTGTAGGGCCCACCACATCCTCCCTTTACTGGGTGCTGGTGGCATGGGACAGACCCCAGCTCACTGATGCTGGCCGGTGGCTTGTGCTTGCAGGAGACATTGTGGACAGCTCTGCGGACTCCCCTCCCTCCCTGAAGGCCCGCACGCACTCTGTGTCCACAGGTGGGTCACTGGTGGGTGCTGGGTGGATCACACCAGCCTCTAGGGCTAAAGGCTTTGCCCCCTCTCTTAGCACCAAGCATAGAGCCAACGGGCTGGTGGGCACAGGCACCTGGGCAGGGTCCCACTCTGGAGAGTGCTCTTGCACCCACACATGCCCATTCCTGGTGATGGTGGATGGACACCCAGCCCATTGCCTGGTCCCTGGGCTGGCTGCAAGCTGGTTCCCAGCACCAAGAACCATCCCTGGGGCCTATACTTCTGGACACCCACAGCTCCCTCCTGCCTGCCCCACAGACGCACCCTTCCGCAGCCCGGCCGCCACGATGGAGCCCAGCACTGAGCCCCGGCCAGCCTGGAAAGTCCTGGGAAGGCAGCTGCCCGCTGAGCCACTGGGCACCAGCTCCGAGCAGCCCTGGCGCTCCTTCATCCTGTCCGAGCCCAGTGGGCTGCTGGAGCCTGGGGGCCGGGAGGGCTGGAGCAGCAGCCTGCCACGGCTGGGCAGGAACATGCCGGCGGCACTGCCACGGAGGGTCAGCCATGGTGGGGAGGTGGGTGCTGGCAGCCCCCTGCCCACCCTGCCCACACCACCTGACAATGAAGGTAGGGATGCACAAGCTGCTTGTGAGGGTCCCTTATCCCACTGCTGGCCTGTTCCTGGAGCCCTTGGGAATGAGGGCAGCAGGGAGCCAAGTACCCAGCACTAGGTGCTGATGGGGGCTGCGAGGCAGTCGGGTGCTGCAGCCTCCTCCACAATGCCACCTCCCCACTTTTCCAGACAACCGGCTGATGGCAAGGCTGGCAATGCCACGAGGGATTGGCCGCCGAGCTGTGTCTGTCCATGAGGAGCAGCTCAGGGAGCCCGAGTGCCCAGCAGAGCTGGGAAGTAAGTTGGGGCTAGAGTGGGACTCCAAAACCCCCCTTGCATCCAACACCAACAGAGGCAGGGAGTGGCATTCCAAGTGGGTGGTGGTGATGCCTGTCCCAGGTGGTGGGTGGCTGCCCGTGGTGCCAGGGTGATTGACAGTGGCACGGCTGTGCTAGGAAGTTCCTAAGGGGAATTTGGCAATGGGATAGGTTCTGGCAGGAGCCAGGCTGCTGTGCCACACTGTAACGTGGGGCTGGGTTGTGTTTCCCCCAGTGGGCACCGTTTCCCTGCGCCTGCGGCGGTCGCCTGTGCTCAGGCACAGGACCAAGCATGAGTCCCTCTCAGAGATGGAGGGTGAGCCTGGATCGTCCTCAGATCCTGAAGGTAAGACACAATGCTCCCCTCCATGGCATCCCTGCTAAAGCAGGTGTTGGGGTATGAAGGGTCCCACCATGCTCACACCAGGACCTGTGACCTCTCCAGGAGCCACGCCGCAGGACTGGCCCCATGCCAGGCTGGAGGAGCTGCAGGCTGGCACAGGGACTGACGGCAAGCGGCCGCAAACCCTGGCACAAACTGTCGGGAATGCACAAGACTCAGCTGCCGTAGACCAAAGACGCCCGGTGCTGGGCCAGGAGGAGCCGGCCCTGGGACAGTGAAGCCCCTGCATGTCACCACTGTTCCCAACAAAACCCTGCAAGCAAATGCACGGTGCCGGGGTGCTTGGCAGCTGGGGTGCGGAGAGACAGGGTACCAGGCTGGTGCAGATGTGCCAATGATGGCATCTCCCAACGTGTGCCACGGGGACAGCAAGGCCACCAGCATCACCCGGGATGCCCAGGGACTGTGCCAGAGCCTGCAGG
>WEIV01028267.1:174776-203715 GCA_013390005.1 Calyptomena viridis | reverse complement strand
GCTTCCAGTACCTAACGCGGCCACAGAAGGGCTGGAGGGGGACTTTGGACACGAGAGTGGAGTGACAGGACAAGGGGGAATGGCGTCACACTGACAGAGGGCCCGGTTAGATCAGGTATTTGGAAGTAATTTATCCCTGTGAGGGTGGTGAGGCCCTGGCGCAAGTTACCCAGAGAAGCTGTGCCTTCCCCATCCCTGGAAGTGTTCGTGGCCAGGTTGGATGGGGCTTGGAGCAGCCTGGTCTAGTGCAGGGTGTCCCTCCCCTGGCAAGGGTTTGGAACTAGATGATCTTTAAGGTCCATTCCAACCCAAACCATTCCAGAATCCCTGTATTTTGCTGACTCTCTAGTACCATTTCCCATTCAGTGGTTTACGTGTGATGCCAAACTATCCCTGGAACCCAACTTTGCTTTCTCGTTTAGTTCTGGCTCCTATATCTCCAAACAGCCCCAGGGTCTCCCCAGGTGGCTGCCCATGGGAAGAAGCACTGTTCCACAACAGGCTTACACATCCTTTGCCTCCTCTTAAGGCATTAATGCTGCTTACCTGCAAATCTGCCGAGCAAACTGAGAAATATTCAGGCTGAAGGGACAGAAAATTCTTCCTCTTGCCCAGTTCAGTTGTGGCTCTGTGTGGTCGGTGCCTTTTCACTCCTGTGCCAGAGGCGATGGCTGCATCAATGGACTGGTGTGAGTGCAGTGAAATGGCAGGACAGGACAGATTAGTGCCACGCTGTATTGAGTTTGCATGGCCAGGTTTTGGTAGCAGGGGGGCTACCAGGGGTGGCTTCTGTGAGAAGCTGCTGGAAGTTTCCTCCATGTCCAGTGGAGCCAATGCCAGCTGGCTGCAAGACGGACGTGCTGCCTGCCAAGGCTGGGCCAATTGGAGATGGTAGTAACGCCTCTGTGATAACATATTTAAGGAGAAAGAAAAGTTATTGTGCAGGTATAATTGCAGCCAAAGAAGAGCAGAGTGAGACTGTGTGAGAGAAACAACTATGCAGACACCCAAGGTCAGTGGAGAAGGAGGGGGAGGAGGGAAGAGTGGAGGTTCTCCTGCAGCCTGAGGTGCAGACCATGGTGAGGCAGCTGTACCCCTGCAGTCCATGGAGGTAAAGGGGGGTACAGAGATCCACCTGCAGCCTGTGGAAGAGCCCATGCCGGAGCAGGTGGATGCCCCAAAGAGGTCTGTGAACCGATGGGAAACCCATGCTGGAGCAGGGTCCTGGGAAGGACCTGCAGACCCATGGAGAGGAGCCCACATTGGAGCAGGTTTCCTGGTAGGACTTGTGACCCAGTGGGGGACCCGCATTGGGGCAGGCTGTTCTTGAAGAATGGACTCCATGGAAGAGTGACACATGTTGTAGCAGTTCATGGAGAACTCCTTGCCTGTGGAATAGATTCACACTGGAGAAGTTCGTGGAAGACTGTCTCCCATGAGAGGAACCCCAGGCTGGAGCAGGGGAAGGACTCCTCTCCTTGAGCAGCAGCAGGACCAACGTGTGATGACCAGACCATAACCCCCATTCCCTGTCTCCCTGGAGGAGAGGAGGTAGAGCTGGGAAGGAGGGAGCGATCAGAGGAAGGTGTTTTTAAGATTTTTTTACTTATTATCCTGCTCTGATTTTGTTAGTAATAAATTCAGTTAATATCCCCAATTTGAGTCTGTTTTGCCCATGGCAGTATTCGATGAGTGTTCTCTCCCAGCCCTTATCTCAACTCGTGACCCTTTGTTATATTTTTTCTCTCCCCTGTCCAGTTGCGGAGGGGGAGATAAAGCAGCTTTGGTGGATGCCTGGCATCCAGCCAGGGTCAACCCACCACACACAGAAGAGTAGCAGCAGGGTTTGCTCTTAAAGACAAAAGCTAATTTATTGGGATGGTTGCATAAGGCAGCATGTGGATGAAGGATCGGATCTCCCAGACATGACAACTGGTCATTGTCCAGTTGCAGCATCTTCTTCTGGAGCAGGAGAGATTCCACAAGCTTACACCCCTAAGTCCTGCCCAACCACCTCCCGGATCTGTGGTTGTTGATAATCTTAAACTATTTACACAACATCTCCAAACTATCTTATATGTGTTGAGCTGTTGCAAACTGCATTTTGGATGATGCTGCAGCCGGAACGAACAGGGGAGGCCATGGGATCATAGAGAATCATTTAGGTTGGAAAAGACCACTATGATCACTGAGTCCATTGGATGCTCTGTCCCTCCCTCTAGGGGAGCTATGGGTAGCCCTGGAAGGTTTCCCAGTAGTCCTGCAAGGTTTCTGTTTCTCAGCCTGTTGTTGTGGTCAAGGGACACTTGCCTGTCCTGACTGCTCCATTCCCAACCCTTAATTTGGTATTGCACAAATTAAGGCCACGAAGCTGCACTGTATAGGGTTGGCGAGCCCAGCCTCGCCTGCCTGACCTTGGGAGAGGGGAGGGACAGAGCCTGGGATCCCAAAAGGGAGGGTAGTGGTGGGAGAGAGCATCTCAGTGTAGGGACAGGGGTAGTTCTGGCCCTGAAAACCAAGGAGCTCAGGTTTGGTGGAGCAGGGAAGGTACTGAAAGCAGCACTCCAGACATCTAGTCCAGGGCATTCCTTGCCTGGGCAGGACACTTGGCTCCTGTTGCGTCATTCTGCAGCCACTGGGAAAAGTGGATCACAGCCAAGAGATTGAGGTGCAGGCAGAGAATTTCCAAGAGCCAGGGGCTGATGCAAGTCATCATGGGAACGTGCGAGATAACCAAGTAGCAAAAGGCACCCGCAGAGTCCGGGTGAGTGCAGTGCAGCCAAGGACAGAGCAGCATGACAGGGCTCCGTGTCTGCTCCCTTCTGGTGACTGGGGCCAACAGGGGCATCGGCCTGGGGCTCGTCCAGCATTTCCTGAGGATGCCAAACCCACCTCAGTGGGTCTTTGCCGGTTGTCGGGACCCCAAGGGACAGCGAGCACAGGTGAGGCTGGGCTGGGAGGCAGTGGCTGTGCTGGGGAAGAGGAGCACTCAGTGCCAGGGTGGAAGCTGGAGCTGGGACAGGGTTTGCAAGGAGCTGGAGCTGCACCCGGGCACCCACGGCACACAGGGCAGCCGGGCTGGGACACTGTGGGAACAGCTGTGCATGGGATGTGTGGAGGGCACAGTGGCACATGGTATGTGCAGGAGGCATGGAGCCCTATGTGAGGTGAGCAGGGCAGCCAGGGCAGGGCGTTGGGCACAAAAGCAGTGCAGGAATGGAGCCAGAGCAACACGGGCTTTGCCTGGGAAAGGCTGAGCATCTGTGTAGACTCTCCTACCTCTCTGTGCCCACATAGTGCCCCTCTTGCAGGAGTTACAGAATTTGGCCTCCAAGCACTCCAACCTCGTCATAGTTCCGCTCGGTAGGTGCCTCGAGGTGGAGATCCTTTGCCCCAGTTCTTCTGGCAAGTGCCCAAGCACTGGGCACACCATGGCAGTCCCTGTGCTGGGAGGGAGCTGTGCCAGTGGGGCCACTGAGCACTGCCAACACTCCTGCCCATGGCCAGCCCTGAGGGCATGTCCCTGGGGGAAAACAGGAGAACCCAAGCCACCACAGGGACTCTGACCTTCCCTGTGTTGGCTCTGCAGAAGTCAGCAACCCTGCCAGCATCAAGGCAGCTGCAGCCAGCATTGGGGGACACCTGGGGGGCTCAGGGCTGAACCTTCTCATCAACAATGCTGGAATTGCCAAGATAAACTTGCTTGAACATGAAACACTGGAAGACATGACTCAGATCTACACCACCAACACAGTTGGGCCCCTGCTGATGGGCCAGGTGAGACCCTCACCCAAAGTGGGCTGTCCCAGGGGAGCATGAAGGGCTGCTGGGAGGGAGTCCTGCTTCCACTCTGGTGCCCAATGCACTCTCAGTTGATGAGAAGCTCAAGGAGCCCTGGGATGGAGCTCTGGAGCTGGAGCCTGGCAGGCTGGGGCAGGGGGAAGAGGAAGGAGGATGCTCTGGTGCACTTGCCAGTGTTGTCCACTGTGGAAGGAGCCGGTTGTCTCCCCTGTGCCACATCCGTGTGTGCCCCTGGCTCTTCTTTCTCCTCACAGGCATTTTTGCCTTTGCTGAAGAAGGCTGCCCAGGGGAGCCCGGGCTCAGGGCTGAGCTGCAGCAAGGCAGCCATCGTCAACATGTCCAGCATTGGTGGATCCATCTCTTCTCTCTATGCCTGGGATCTGGTGCAAGCTACCTCTTACCGCTGCAGCAAGGTACTGTCACACCGTGCTGGGGACAGATTTGCTTCTCCTGCCCTGCCCCAGCTGCAGTCCTCTTGCAGCCCCCCTTCCCCTCCCACTGCCATCCCTGCCCTGTCTCCCCACAGGCTGCTCTGAACATGCTGACCAAGTGCCAGTCCCTGGCATACCAAGAGCTCGGCATCCTCTGTGTTGCTCTCCACCCTGGCTGGGTGCAAACCGACATGGGCAGCTCCTCTGGACACACGGTAGGAATTCCACCATGGCGAGTCTATCAGAGCCTCTGTGCTGATTTTCTGTGGGTGGAAGTTGCTGCCCTGATCCCCTACCCGTAACTTCCCTCCCTGCCCGATCACTGCCAGAGCAGCACCTGGTCCCAGGTGCTGGGTGCCCCCATCCCCTCAGTTCTCCGGTCAGCCTGTCTGCCTGGGGGTGTCAGCTTCCTCCTTGACCTGGAGTGGCTCCTTCCTCTGGCTCCAGCTGCTGCAGGGCCCTCAGACAGGCCTTGGGCATGGGCTGCCTCTCCCCCTTTGCCCTACAGCCCCCCGTGTCAGTGGACAACAGTGTGAAAGGGATGCTGAAGGTTCTGTCCTCCATCTCTGAGAAGGAGACTGGGACCTTCCTGGACTGGGAAGGGAAGGTTGTGCTCTGGTGAAACACCAGCTCAGGATCCTGGCAGTGGGACCTTTTGCCACTGCCCCCACCTGCCCCACATCTTCAATAAAGTCCAGTCAAGAGCACCGAGCCCTGCTGTGCATTGCCAGCTCATGGGGTGGCCCCTTCCTGGGCGCCTCACTCATCATTCCACAGCTGCCAACCAACCCATGGCTGTTGCTGACATTGCCATGAATTACAGCCTTCAGGTCCCATGGCACCGTGACCACCCTCTGGAGACCTCCCCTCCAGGAGGCACTGGAGGAGCAGGGGCAGAGCCTCTCTAATGGAGTAGAAAGATCTTCTAAACACCTGCAGGGCTGCTTTTCTCTCTGCCCAGCTGCAGGGCACCCCAGGGCTGTGCTTGGCCTGGGCACCAAAGGGCTGAGGGTCACAGGGACCAGCTGCCCTCTCCTCTCAGCTGGGGAATGCCTGGTCGTAGGTGGGACAGACAGACACACGGCACTTGGGCAATGCAAATGGAGTGTGTGCCGGGCTTGGATGGGGAGTTTGAGGCTGGGTGTGTAGTGACAGAGCAGAAACATCACCTCACAGTTTACAGATGTAAAGATTACAGAGAGACCGCAGGGTCATGCAGGGAGTGGGGAAGGGGAAAGAAGCTGCTTCCAAGCCCTTCCCATCTCCCTGACAGCCCTGGGGTGGGCTGAGCGTGAGCGAGGTGACCATGCAAGCAGGAGGCTATGGCATGGGCAAGAGGTGCCGTCCATCTGTCTGTCACCAGGGCAGGCGGTTCCCTTCCCAGTCGAGGAAGGCTCCAGAGGTGTCCTGCGAGAGGCTGGACAGCACAGTCAGGATGCCCCTTACACTGCGCTCCACCGTCAGCGGTGCCTGCAGAAGGGGACAAGGCACAGCACCAATGCCATGGTCTGTGATCAGCACAGAGAACAGCTCTTGGGCTGAGGGAAGGGTGTGCAGCCTGGGGATCTTTTTCCCTACTGCCACCCCTCTGTCCTCCAGGCTGGGTGGCGGGGACAGGACTGGCTATGTTGCTTGCTGGCTGCTCCCTGCTTGCTCTGACCCAGGAGATGGTCCTGGGTCCAGCATCACACAATGTCCCCAAGTGCCCCTGCCCTCTCCAAGACATGGGGATACAGTGAGGGTCCTGCTGTCCCTCCCCTGCACAGCCCAGTACCTTCTCTGTCCCCATGTCAGTCTTCACCCAGCCAGGATGGATGGCCGCACACAAGATCCCCTTGTCCTGGAGCTCCACAGCCAAGCACCTCGTCACCATGTTTTGGGCAGCCTGGAAGAGACACAGCCTTGCCAGCACAACCCAGGGTCTGGGTGGGCAAGAGGGGGCACATTTCCCAGAGAGAAAATGGTTGTGGAAGTGGGAAATGGGACTTGGTCCCTGGGCAAAGCATCAGCTCAACCTGCCTGAAAGGCTCAGTCCCAGGTGCTGCTGTCCTGGTCTCTGTGCTGCTGCCTGGGAGAACCAGGCAGGGGGTGGGTGGCTGGGACAGCGGTGCCCCCATGAGCTGCTCCCCTCCACAGGCACCGTGCATGGCAGAGCATCCCCAGCACCTCCCCTGGCACCTCACCTTGCTGGCACGGTACGGGTACATGGGGGCCTCTGGCACCCCGAGGCACATCCCGATGGATCCCAGTTTGGTGGAGATGTTGATGACCGCGGCCCTGCTGCAGCTCAGCCCCTCCTTCCCCGCGCCCTTGGCCGCCTGCTCCAGGAGTGGCAGAAATTCCTGATGCAAAGACACTGATGCTCTGTTAAGATGTGACAAGCCCTCAGCTGGAGGACCACCCTGGAGGGCTCTGTCACATGCCACAGATAAGCAGCTGGACAGACAGCCCCGGCAGAAGGGCAGGGCATAGGGAGGATGCCCCAAGAAGGGGCCAGGCTCCAGCCTTTCCCCCCAGCAAAGGAACAAGCTGGCACAGCCATCCTGGGGTGGGCAGGAGCTCCAGCTGGGGAGGAGCGAAGCAAGGGAGATGCCGGGGCTGGGCAGAGCTGCTGAGCTCCTCTGGGTGGGCAGGAGAGACCTGTGGAGGTGGCCTTACACCCATCAGGGAACATCCCCTCAAGGAGGAGAAACCCAAAAGGTCCACATGTACCTTGACAACCTGGAGTGGCCCAACCACGTTGGTGGCAAACACGTCGAGCATCTCCTGTGAATCCAGGGAGTGCAGCGTGGCATGTGAGCTGACACCTGCATTGTTGATGAGCAGGTTCAAGCCCTGGTCCTTCAGATAAGACCCCACAGCCTGCACAGCCCCTCGGATGCTGGTCAAGTTCACTGTGTCTGCCAGGGCAAAAAGCAAAGTGGTGAAGAGCTCCGGCGGGTCACACAGCACGCGCTGGAAGTTGTACTGTGGCTGGAATGTCTCTCTCTAAGCCAGCATTATTCAGAAAGAACACAGCAGGTTTAGCTGGTCAGGGGGTCAAGAACATTGAAATGATTAACAGCTTGTCCTCACCTCTTGGTTTTGCAGCTTCAGACAATTTAACCTCAATTCAACTCATTTTGTGTCTTATGGGGGCTACTGTTAGGAAAAACTTGGCTGCATTTGCTTTTATTTATGATCACACAAGGGTTGCTTGGTCCCTGCACATAAACCCCTAAGTTTATTTCCACTGGGAGCCAACACAGATGAGCACATTTTAAGGACAGACACCTTCTTTGGGGAAACAACCAAACTATTCTCTTCAAGCCCTTCTGTACTGCACAGGGGCCATTAATGTAGAGGGGATTATTGGATTACATGAAGATCTTTCTGGTTTATACCATTATGACTGATCATTTTAAATTATCTTTGCCTTTTTAAATAACTTGTGCTTACATTGATCTTCCACAGCACAACTTCCCATAGTTTTTCAGCTATTTGTGTGCAAACCTCCTTCCTTTTCCCTATTTATTTTCTTCTGTTTAGATTTTTTTTTTCATGTTGTTACCCACAAGGCTTTGGATCTGACACATGAGCTGAGGTGAGTACAAGTAACGAAAGATTTGAGATGTAACCTGCAGTATTTGATTGCAGGCTCTGAGTCTAAACTTCCCTATCCCTTCTGGCCAAGTTGTGGGGACAACCTATCTCAAACAACTGAAATTGGGCTAAGGGATAACAACTGAAATAGGGATAAGCATCCTCAGTGCCTTCCTCTTCCCTTAAATATTTGTATAATTTTGAAAAGCTGCCATGCTTTTTAGTTGCAGGAATTTTTGGCTAAGGCAATAAAAGTGGTATTTTTAAAGTTTGTGTTTAGCTTTTGAGGTTGCTTGTTGGGATGTGCACCCCTGCCAGGTGCTCCCCCACTGAAGTGGTCGTTGTTTGTTCTTTGTTTGTTTAAAAGGTCGTCTAAACACCTTCAGGATCTGAAATGAGCTGGTTAGGCCAACATTAAACTGTATATATTGCCTTTTAATACCTCAAGTACACCACTGAGCCCTTAAGAACCATGAATATTCAAGCATATGGGCATGTTGGAGCCCTTGCTCCCCTTGCACATTTCTGTGCTCATTTTTTACAGATGCCAATCTGATGAGCCTGTTGGGAGCGGGGAACTGCAGGGCTAGATTCCTTTTTTTTGCAACACTTTGGCCCCTGAGCTGTGTTTCTGTTCTCATGCTTAGACAAGAGTGAATTAGCAAAGGTTTCCAAGGCTAAAAACTCCCTTATTGGAGTGTTTCATACACTGATGAGCAGCAGAACCATCCTTTTTCCTGGTGTTTTTAAGCCTGGTATCTTTATGGTGGTAAGCAAGCATGTGAATGGCATGGATCTTGTGTCCACCTTGCCTCATGCAGCACAGACCTTTGTAGAAATGAAAACATTTGAGGGGAATATGATGGGATAATCTGCTGTAGGGGATAATATGATAATATGTGAGGGGATGGAGCCTTGGGATTTGAGAGGGCAGGGCCAGCTGCAGGACATATCACAGAGAACTTTGGAGTGACTTCTCTTTGGATAATGATCAAAGTTCAAGGCTCTCCACCAGGTGTGAGGAATCCTTAGGTCACCTGGTGAATGATTAACTGCTCCGTCTGGATTAGCTGAGTCATTGCTCCAGGGGCCAAGTGTGTGGGACAGCACGTTTCTAGTTCTACGCCACCAAATTTGATAAAGGAACAACCTTTTGTCTCCTTAGAAGAAATGAGATGAGAAAGAAAGAGAGAAAATAAAAAGAAGTGACAGATCTTACACATTTTGGAGTTAATATTTAACCTTCCTTTCTGAAAAATCCATTCCTGTTACTGGTTTAAAGACAACCTTTCCTTAAGGTGGAGCAAGACATCTTGAAGCAGCTTCTCTTTTTAAAAAATATTTTGTGTATTTTTCAGAGCTTTTTATCTTATTTTGGGACTTTATTGATCGTCTGGGGCTTGGGGCATACATTTTTTGGTAAAGGTTGTTTATGTAGTGGTCAGTCCCTTGGGATGTCCATTTTATGTTGGCCATGCTTTGGTGAGCAAAATAAGTGTGCTGTACCTGTCATGTACCGCCAGTTGGGGCTCATAGCTCATTTATTTCTTATTACAGAGAAGGTGTTCTACTTTAATAATCTACTTAATAGCAAGAGAGAGATTTGCTGCCTCTGTAGTAAAGCCTGACTTCAAGAATGTCTTATTTGCTACAAAATGCTAAAAAACCTGAACTTGAACTGAGGTTACTTGAACTTTTCAGGTGTTTTCAAAAAAATAAATAGGTAGGTAGGTGAAGACTGATATAGTCTTTGCATGGCTGTTACTTAGTTTCCTTATTATTGGCTCCAATGAAATACTCAGAAATATTTATATATCTAGTTGCTCCCCACCTCACTTACTACAGCAATGGCAATTCTCATGCAAACACTTTCCCAAAACACTTTTGGATTTGGGTGGGCTTTTTAATCAACTCTTCATTAACAAAGAGAGCAGTCATGAGCAGCCCCCACTCTCTCAGATGCAGGAGAATACAGATCTCTGCCTCCCAGAGACACATCCACAGGAGATCACACTCAGCCTGGTGTTTCTTATCTCCCCACGCTTCACTCCAACACTGTCCTCCTCCACGAGTCCCCATCCCTGTACAGCACACTGGAAGCTTTCTTCCTGATTTTGCCAGCTCCAAACACCACTCTGGCTGTTCTTCCTTTTCTCCCCAAGTCCCTGTGCTGTCCAGGTCCACTTGCTACCTTCTGCTCCTGCTCCCAAGCGCTGCTGACAAAGGCCACTGGGTCTGGCCCACCTCCACGGGAGCAGGGAAGAGACAAAAGGACATTTCCCCAGTCCAGGCTGTGCCCATCCCAAACTGAGGCTCTGGGTCTGAGCATCAGCCTGGGATACCAACACCACCACAAGGCCAGATTTCTCATATGCAGCCTTTTAGCCTGTTTTTTTCCCCCCATTTTTATCTGCAGCGAAAGAAATGCTGACCATGACCAACTCCAGACAGATCCCAAACTAACCCTCCTATTTAGGAACCATCCAATAGGTTTACTTGCTGTGCCCTGCCTTGCTTTGCTTTGTGACCCATGTGTCCCAGCCCAAAACTTGGGCACTGTATTTAGCATCTTTGGGAAGAGATGCCTTTCCCATGAAACTTGCTCAGCTGAGGTGTCCAGACCCACCTATGCCTCCTCTGAAGCCAGTTTGACTGCTCCAACCAGAGGATAGCTTCACTTGGAGGGAGAAGCTTGCTCAGATGTGAATGGATCCCTCCCCACCTGGCAGGGCTAGAGCTTCCTGGCCAAGCTGCCCCTGGTCCCGTCCCCAAAGCCAGCAGAGGGCTGGAAGCAATGTTGGATGCAAGGAGAAAGATTGCTCCATACCTAGCTGGACCAGTTTGATGCTGGGGTGCTGGGCAGCTAATTCTTGCAGGGCCTGGAAAAGTGATGGAGCAGGCAGGAGGTTAGAAGTCACTGGCGGCACGGCCAGGTGTCCCACACCTTTTTCCTGGTCACCGAGCCAGGGTGGCTTTGCTTTCATTGGGGACCTGTGCAGGGCCATTTCTAGTGGATGGGGATCCCCTGCAGCATCCCCATGGCCAGCAGAAGAATGGTGCTGCTGGGCTCAGGTGCTGTCCCCCATCCTGAGTGATCCCAGCATGGAAAAAGGATTGGCCAGCTATTGGTGTGGCCAGGAGTGAGTGCTGGATATGTTTGTCCCAGTTACATCAGGCACTCTATTATTCAGATAATAGATAGGTTATGAGACCCCTTAGAGCACTCCTGCCCCCACTGCTGGGCAACCCATCCACGGCCAGAGCTGGCAGGGAACTGGCTGGGCTGCAAAGACCACAAATTCCCTCTGCCCACCTGGCTTGGGACCATCCCCATGTGCCCTGTGCCCGCACTGACCTTTCCTCTTGGACCCTCAGGGTCACGGCAGGTGGCAAAGATGTGCTGGGGGGGCCGGGGGCTGGCAGCGAGCTGCTGCACGAGCTCCAGCCCGATGCCCCGGTTGGACCCCGTCACCAGGACGCTCCGAGCCAGCGCAGCCATCCCCGCAGCCTCTTTGCTGGGCGGTGACACATGGCAGGGTTGCTGCCTGCTCGTCGTGAAGAGGAGCCAGGAACAGCCCAGGGTGTGGCTCTGGGCACCCACGGGGACGGGGACAGTGCCAGCACCAGCCCTGTCCCCTCACCTGCTCCAAACAGAGCCAGCGTCCCAAGGAGGACCAAGGGCTCCCCGATATTGTGGCACATGGGGCTGCATGTCTCCTGTGTTACCCAGATTTGCACTACTTCACTCCTCTAAAGCCCCAGCTCCCAGAGTCTCTGTAACAGCAGAAGGGTCCACCTCTTCCACAAGGTTGGAAAAGTACCACCAAGCTCAAGAAAAGGAAAACAGGTTCAAATCTGACTGTGGCTGGCAATTTCCCAGTTTGCAGGGTGAGTTTGGGATGCTTGAATCCTGGGATGCTAATCCAAAGCACAGGGAAGGCATTTCAAACACTTTCCTCCAGAGCACCCAGGAGCCAGCAGAAAAGGACCTCCAGCTTCATACAGACTCAACCACCTGCTGCCGGGCCTCAAAGCTCACAGCCATCACTTTCCTCCTTACTGGAGGACAATGCTGGATGCTTATCAGCCCAAGAGATGCCTGTAAAATCATGGCTCCTGCAGCCCAAACCAGCCTAGGGGCATGGATTTTTAGGATACAGAAGTGCTAAAAGAAACAAAGATCTGCCATGTAAAAAGCCTCAGTAGAAACAGAAGAATTGGGGCAACCTGAATGTGAGGTGGGAGAGGAAACAAGAAGAGGAAAGTAGTGGGGATGGGTCCATCCCATCTGGATGTGCTCAGTGGGACGTATCTGTTGCTCAGTCTGGCAGAGGGGACAGACCTGTCTATTCCCTGAGTATTGAGTGGTTCCACATTTGGCAATCATGAAAGAAAAACGTGGAGGATGGTGAAAGGACACCAAGTTTGGAAGATGAGCTTTCAGGTGACAGAGCATGTGGGGGATGTTTCTTTCCATCGTGGTGGCCATACCATGGCCCCCATGAGAGGTAAGCATGCTGGGTGTGGATTTGGGTGGTGTTGGAGTCAGACCTGATGTAGCAGATGTTCTTGAGGGTGTAATAACCTGCGCAAGCAATTGCACTGCACAGACTTGCCTGCTCCTGCTGCTATCTGCCAGCAACATCCAGAGCAGAGGTTCCATTAGGAACCAATAAAACTGGAGTTTTCTCTTTTTCCTCGAGGCTCCCTGGGAAGGAGACGACAGAAACAAGTGAAGAGGCCTGTAAGACCAGGAATGGTGGGTATGGCTGAGGGCCAGTACTGAGCAGGGGAAAGAAAGCAGCAAGTGACTTTGAAAAGGGCTGACCGATCGTGGCCAAGGACAGCAGCACAGGCATGCTCATGGCTCAGGAATCACAGCCCAGGGCCAGAAAGGATGTACTGGGAAAGAGATGAGATCAAGCTACAAGATCTCAATGCTGTAGAGGCACCTGGGAAACATCCAGGTTGGAGAGAAACTGAGAGGACTCTACTCCCTTCAGGAAGAGCAGAGTTAGCAATGACTTCAGAGCAGGTGGTCCAGGGCTTGAACCTGACCTCAAAACATTCCAGGGTCCCCACAGACTCCCTAGGCCCCCGTTTCAATGCTTAACTGTCCTCACTGTGACATTTTTGTCAATGTGGCACCTCCCCTGTGTACGTGCTGTGCCTCTTGGCCTGGCTCTGCACGTCCCTTCCCCGTCAGCTCCCTGATTGCATGCCCGGAGTGTGTTCGCCATGTAGTGACCCCTCCTGCATCTCTTAGCCCTGACTGAGCCTCAGACCCCTGCAAAGGCCCTGTAGCCATTACGTTCCCCAGCAGGGCAGACCACAGAGCTTTGGTCACCACTCCAGCAGCCACCTGGCCTACTACCCCCAGCCAGCTCCTGCTCCTCCACAGCCCCTTCCTGGCAGAGCCCTACAGCTCCCTGCTCTCTCCATGCGAGCAGCCAAGGCCTCAGACAGGGAGTGGGGCTCTGTTAGGTGGCCAAGGCTCTCTGTCCGGCAGTGTCATTGCTGCAAAATGCGGAATGTGTCAGGATTATCTTAAATCACAATGTTCTTAGATGTTAGAGCTATGTATACTTTCAAGCCTAATCAGCAAGAAAGGGGAGCTAATCAGTGGAACAGGCAGCAGCCAGCATCCCTTACTCAAGGACATCCTGGAACTGACAAGCTTTGGGGATGAGATTGCTAACTTGGCAAAATACTCAAGGTCCACCTATCCTAGAGCTGACCTATATTAATTATAATACTAAAAATCATGTCTGCAGGCCAAAAGGACCCTGCCCAGGTGAAGACTTTCCTCACGAGCATGCATAAATTATCTGGGGTTATGTGATTGGTACGGAAATCACTAATCAATTCCAATATTGAGGCTATGCTTAGAAAGTTACTAACTCGTGTGTAAATAATTTGTGTGCACGGAAAGCNCAGGGGAGAAGGGCAGTCGGGCGGGCAGGAGGGAGGGTGGTGATGGTGGCGGTGATGCCGCTGGCCGTGCCCCAGCCGGGCCCACGGGGGGATTCCGGGCACCGCTCTTCCCCCGCCCCGCCTCGGGCAGTGGGAGAGCGGGTGGTGCCTGGGCAGAGGCCCCGATCGGCCCTGGGGCTGCCGCTGTGCCCAGTCCTTCCCTCCTTGCTTCCTTCCCTCCTCCAGCATCGAGGTTGGACTCGATGATCTCAGAGGACTTTTCCAGCCTAATTGATTCAGTGATTCAATGAACTGCTCCCAGGCCCTGGAATTCCTGTCCCTCCGCGCCGCAGCAGGCTCCTGGGAGCTCGCCCCCCCTCCGTGTATCTGCATTGCGCTGCGCTGACAGGGACAGCTCTGTGCACCCGTGGGACACGGGCGGTGCTGAGCTCCGGGCTGTCACCTGCCTCGTGTGCGGGTGGGGATGTGGGTCCCCCGGGAACGCTTCCTGGCATCCCTGGAGCCGACTCTGCTTTGAGCAGGAAGGGTGGACACAGTGATATTCAGGGATCATTTCCAAACTCGCCTGTTCTGTGATTTAATTATAGAATCACAGAATGGTTTGGATTGGAACAGATCATAAAGCTCATCTGGTTCCACCCCTTTGCCATGGGCAGGGACACCTTCCACTATCCCAGGTTGCTCCAACCTGGCCTTGAACACTGCCAGGGATGGGGTATCCACAGCTTCTCTGGGCACCCTGTGCCAGGGCCTCACCACCCTCACAGGGAAAAATTTATTCCTGAGATCTAACTTTTGATTTAAAGTGCACCCCCTTGTCCTGTCACTATCTACCCATGTAAAAAGTCGCTCTCCTTTTTTTTTACAAGCCCCCTCTAGATACTGGAAGGCCTCAATGAGGTCTCCCCACTCTCTGCATTTTATCACCTTGAGTGCTTTGGCAACTTGGCAGTCCCTCCCCCCATGAATGTCCTCATGTCCCCAGCAAGGCAAACACAACCTATTTAGTTCAGTATCCATGTGAATTTGGGATCTTAAAAGCATGTGTTTTCAAAGAACAGCTAACTTGAGGTAGAGCCCCAGAAATCTGGGAGACTGGGGGAGAGGAAGTTTGGGGCTAGGCCATCATTAATTGGGGCAGACCGATGGTTGAACTGAGGAGTCAGTGGGTACTTAAGAATGTGGGGAGACCCTTTCAGGAGATGGAGGCAATGACCCTGATGTTCAGCTGGACCTGACAGCACATTAGTCTTGTTGTTTCTTCAGACTGTGCCAAGGTCTTCCTGCTTTTCCTGCTGCTTGGTTGGGACAGTGGTGAGTTGCAGCTTCAGGATGGAGACCCCACTCACTGCCAGCCAGATCCGGCAACGGTTCATTGACTTCTTCAAGGAAAACAAGCACACCTATGTGCACTCATCTTCTACAATCCCCCTGGACGACCCCACGCTGCTCTTTGCCAATGCTGGTATGAATCAGTTAGGTTTCCCACCCTGGCACTGCAGTCCTTATGAACATATCCTCCTGAAACCTGTGAAGCTGTTTGCAGACCTCTGTGGAAATTACTGTTTTCTCCATCTTCCTTCTGGTGGTTGGTGTGTCTGCTGGAGTCCTCTGTGCTCTCACAAAATTGGCAGGAGCACTGAAGAGAGGTTCCTGTGATGGGAGCTCTGCCAGTCTCCCTTCCTTGACCCTTTGTACCACAGCCAGTCCTAGCACAAATTACTAATGGCATCTCTAAAGAGCAAGGGCTCTGCTGCAGATCAGCAGCCAGTTTTCACTGATTTTTTTATTTTCTGGAAGGTGAGAATCTGAAAGCTTCCAGTGCCTTTGGAAGTCCTGGGGTTTGGTGGGCTCCAGAAACAGGTGTGGATGTGAGTGCTGAGTTCTAGGCAATGCTGCAGCCTCGTCACAGGCAGGAGCAGCAGGTTTGTTTCTGAAATGTGCCTTGTGTAAGTCCAGGCCAGTGATATCATGACATAGGTGACGCTGCCCTGCTGTTGCTCACAATGTTTGAAAATGGACTCTGAGTGCTTAATTGCCCTTTTTCCTCTCCTCCCAGTTCAAACCCATCTTCCTCAATACTATTGACCCTTCACACCCACTCGCCAAACTGAGTAGAGCCACCAACACTCAGAAGTGCATCCGAGCAGGGGGCAAACACAACGACCTGGACGACGTGGGGAAAGATGTGTACCACCACACCTTCTTCGAGATGTTGGGGTCCTGGTCCTTTGGGGATTATTTCAAGGTAAAGCAGGCTGGGTGCAGCTCTACATCTGGCACAGATTTATCCATCTCTATGAACTCAGCAGAGCAGTTGCCAAGAGGAAAGAGAATATGTTGGCACAGAGGTGCATGTGTCTCCTTTGGGATAAGTGAGCTTAGAAGCTGCCCTTACCCTGCAGAACGATTTGAGATGAATTACTTAAGGTTTACAAAGCTGGTTAAATTAACTCTGCTAGTTTGGAGTCTTCAGGCAGAGGTTTCACTGGTTTTCCTGGAGCTGTGGGGAATTGCATGTGCTGTGCAACTGTGATGGACCTTCAAACACAAGCAATCATACAAATGTCCTTTCCCAAGCTTCTTGATAGTGTAGTGTTCAAAGTCAGAAGGGGGATGTTAAGAATATAAAACAGCAACAGAATTAAAAGGCTTTTTGGAGGCAGTGAACATGGTAGGAGTTTGCTGCATCGGGAAAGTCATATGAGGCGTTTCTTGTGCCCTGTTCACTGCGTATATTAATCTGCTTCATGTCAAAAGCTGGAAAGTTTTGGGCTGATACCTACAGTAGCCAGTACTTTGGATGTTGAAGAGAAGCTGTCTTTGCATTCACCATTCACTTGCTGATCTCATCTTTCCTTCTGCAGGAACTTGCTTGTAAACTGGCACTGGAGCTTCTTACCAAAGAGTTTGGCATTCCTGCTGAAAGACTCTACGTCACTTACTTTGGTGGAAATGAGGCTGCAGGATTGCAACCAGACCTGGAGTGCAAGCAGATCTGGTTGGATTTGGGGTAAGCCTTTCACTGAGGAAGGTGCATGTTTTGATGAGCAATAGTAATTTCTTTGGCTCGGATATTAGGGAAAAAATCTTCACAGAAACACGACTGAACAGGCTGCCCAGGGAAGTGGTGGAGTCACCATCTCTGGAGGGATTTAAAAGCTGTGTAATTGTGAGACTTGGAGGCATTGTTCAGTGTTGGGCTTGGCAGTGATTCCTAAATGATTCTGTGACTCTCTGGTGGCATGTCTAATGTGGCAGAACACGTATAACAGGAGATTTTTAACAAAATTTAAGTGTTACAAATAATGTTTGCAGGGTGGTAGAGCTTCAAAACCAGAGGGAAGTGCTGGTATTAGATAGAAGATACTGAGAGCTCTGGTTTCAAAATCTCTTGTATAAGCTTAAGAAGAGTCCTACTGCATCAGATGAATGTGCTGTCCTGCCCAGCGTGCTGCTGCTGGCAGCACTTGAGAAGGTCATGGAATCTTGGAACCTTAAAGCTCATCTGGTTTCAACCCCCCTGCCATGGGCAGGGACACCTTTCACTAGACCACGCTGCTCCAAGCCCCATCCAACCTGGCCTTGAACACTGCCAGGGATGGGGCAACTACAGCTTCTCTAAGCAGCCTGTGCCAGTGCCTCACCACCCTCACAGGGAAGAATTTCTTACCAATACCTAATTTAAACCTGCCTTCTGTCAGTTTAAAGCCCTTTTCCTTTCACTACATGCCCTTCTAAATCTGGAGTTCCTCTCCAAATTTCTTGTAGGCCCCTTTAGGTACTGAAAGATTGCAACAAGGTGTTCCTGGAGCCTTCTCTTCACTCTGAACAATCCCAGTTCTCTCCACCTTTCCTCACAGTAGATATGCTCCATTCTATCACTGTCTTCTTGCTGGTAGCTTTGCTGAGGTGTTGTGTAAGCCTCTGCCTCCAGCTGGGACAAGTGCCAGGCACCAGTGTTCACTTGATCCCTCCCAGCAGGAATCCTGAGCATTAGGTTTGTGGGTTGGTCTGTGTCAAGACTAAGAATTCATCATCTGATCCAGGGAGTTAGTGACTTGAGGTTGTATAGCTCTTCATTTGGGGAATTCTTGCCTTGCTGTTAGTCTCTGTTGTTCAATAAGTTGCTCGTTACAGGCTGGCTGAGGGCAGGATTCTGCCTGGCAATATGAAGGATAACTTCTGGGAAATGGGAGACACAGGCCCCTGCGGCCCTTGCAGCGAGATCCACTATGACCGGATTGGGGACAGAGATGCTTCGCACCTGGTGAATCAGGATGATCCCAACGTCCTGGAGATCTGGAACCTGGTGTTCATACAGTTCAATAGGTGAGTCAGACCTGCTTCCAAGCGAGCCAGGTTGCTCTGGCTTGGCATGGGAGATTGCTTGGACTGCACACTCTTCTAACTGCCCCTGGCTTGCTTGCTATTCCCAGTGGTCCAGGAGCCAAGCACTTTGTGATGTTGTCCCCTGTGTCACCTGTACAGAAGGGGTTAGTCACGCTGCCATTGGGGACAAACTGAGGTTACTTTCTCCATTTATCTGCCAGGAGTTCAGTAAAGAATAAATACTGTCCCACTCTGGGTCTAAGTTGTCACTGAGGGTCTTTTTAACTATATTTTATCAGAGTTGTCCCTTTTGTGGCTTTTGTATGGGCCCATGTTATAAATCTGATGGAACCAAATCTCATGGAGATGAGGAAAGAGATGAGGTTCCCCCTGCAGAGCCTCCATCCATAACAACTCGTCTTTCTTTGGCAGGGAAGCTGATGGGACACTGAAACCCCTTCCTAAGAAAAGTATTGATACTGGGATGGGCCTGGAGAGGCTGGTCTCTGTGTTGCAGAACAAGATGTCCAACTATGACACTGACCTTTTCCTTCCTTACTTTGAAGCCATCCAAAAGGTACAAACTGGAGTCTGACCCAGCTGTATCCATTCCCTGAATCCCCGGGGAGATGCGTGGGGCTGATCGGACAGGGTGGTCTCTGCTTTCCCAGCTGCTCTGAGCCTCACAGGTTTGTACTTTGTTGAGGATAGGAATGCAGGCTGGCACAGTAATTGCTGTCCTGGGACATGTTTCCAGGGAAAAACATGGGACAATGATTGGTGCAGCTTTCCCAGTTGAACTGTCCTGATAGCACACTCCTTGGTCCTCTCCTGGTGGGAGATGCTCTGCAGTCCTGCGTGGCCAAGTGCCATCTTTTTGCCATGTGGTAGAGAGCATGTGGTGCTGCTAACCCAGAATCAGTTTGTCCTTGAGTCTCCCACCTGGAACATGCTGATCTGTAGAAAATTCTCTGAGACAGGAGGCTTTTGCTATAAACCACAGTCACTTGCAGAACCAGTGTGCTGTTGCTGCACACTAGGTGGGGACCATATTTCCCATGCTGGGAGTTCTGTGTGCAAGTCCAAGCCTATTTTTTTTTCCCTCCATGGAGGAGCAGAGCTTCCTGGCTGTAGATCACGCTGGAAAAAATGCAGGCAGAAGAGCCCAGGCTCCTGCTGCCTTTAAGGAATGAGGTGCAGAGCTCCAGAGTTGGAGCAGGAGAGCTGCCTTCCTTCAGTGTTAAAGCCACTGGTTAGACATAGTCCCTGTGTCCTTGTCTCCCTTCCAGCAGTGTGCTGGGAGCCTGGATGGGTGGACTGTGCCTGTGGTGGGAGGTTTGCACCATGTGCAAACACTGTGCTGTTACAGCAGTATCTTTCCCTTCAGTATGGATAAAAACACCCTGAAGGAGGGAAGCTGGGACCATCTGTGTCACAGAATTTGAAAGGTATCCTAGCTGGGCAGGTTATGCCCATCCTTGAGCCAGTGTGCAAAACAGTTGATTTCCCTGCACTCTGTTGTTTTCTCTCTCTCTTCTCTCTTGGGTTCTTAATGTAGGGATAAATTGGCTCTTCTTCCCTCTGTTATGGAGAGCATTTGCCATAGAAATGCACACTGTAACACCATGCAGAGCCCACAGCTCTCCACCTTCCATGGCTTCACCGAGTCACCTCTTTCCAAGAGGAGTGTGTCTTCATTATGACTGTGGGCAGTGGGATGGGCTTGGCTTTTGAGGCTCTTCCCTGTTATCCTGCCGTGGTGCTGGTCCCCAGTGTCCATAACCATCCCCTTTGCCTGCTGCCCCCCCTCTCTGCACAGGGCACAGGTGCCAGGCCGTACCAGGGGCAGGTCGGGGCTGAGGATGCTGACGGAATAGACATGGCCTACCGTGTGCTGGCTGACCATGCACGGACCATCACCCTGGCCCTCTCGGACGGGGGCAGGCCTGACAACACTGGCAGAGGGTAAGAAGGAGCTGCTGTGATGCTGCCACTCCCATTCTGTTCAGCACAGCTTCCATGAGGGCTCTGGGATCTCCTGTGTCCCTGAGAGCTACTGTGAGAAGGGAACCCTGTGCTCTTGGTCCTGGGAGGAGGTGCTGGTAGATGGATGCTGGTGGAGCCCCTGGGAACGACTCAGAGGTGTAATGTTTGCATGGGGGGCTCTGCTGTTCCCTAGGTATGTGCTGAGGCGGATTCTCCGACGAGCTGTGCGCTACTCCCATGAGAAGCTCAGTGCCCCCAAGGGTTTCTTTGCTACTCTGGTTGATGTGGTGGTGCAGTCACTGGTAAGTTCTCCCACTCCAGTGTATCCACTGAAGACTTCCTCTGCTGAGATGTGTGGGTCTCCATGCTGAAGGGCTCATCCTTTTGGGTCTGCAGGGAGATGCCTTTCCTGAGCTGAAGAAAGACCCAGATATGGTGAAGGACATTATCAATGAAGAAGAGGATCAGTTCCTGAAAACACTGAGCAGAGGACGTCGCATCCTGGACAGGAAGATCCAGAGCCTGGGGGACAGTAAAGTCATCCCTGGTAAGTCTGTGACTTCTGTCTGGATGCAGCAAAAGGTATTTATTATCTGGGATCACATCAGGGCTCAGGTAGGCTGGGAACTTAGAGGTGGTGGAAGGTGCTGGGGGATAGAGTTGGAGTCAGAAGACATCTCTGAGAGCTGAGTCACCTGTCTCTCCTCTGGCCTGTGTTCACATGCTTGGGTTTCTAAGCTGCCCATATCTCTGTGCTGTCAGGGAGGAGCCTTTTGGATGTTCACATTCTCCAGATCTATTTGCTGTCCTGCCATACTGCAGAGCCAGTTGTGTGGGACAAAGCCAGTGGGAGAGCAGAGAAGGAAGCAATGTATTGTGCAAAATGAAAGCTGACTGCTCTGCCCTTTCTCTGCAGGTGACACTGCCTGGCTGCTGTATGACACCTATGGTTTTCCTGCTGATCTCACTGGGCTGATTGCAGAGGAGAAGGGCCTTGTTGTGGACATGGAGGGCTTTGAAGAAGAGCGGAAAAATGCACAGGTAGATAAGAGCTCCGGGGGAAGCTGGACTGCAAGTGGGCAGCAATGATTCCCTTCCTTGTAGTTTGCAGTCACGAGTTACTCACACCCCATGTGCCTCAGTGTCCTGTGGGAAAAACCAGGACAACTGCAGTTGTTGTGGGACAAGTCTTTTCTGTACAGCTGGGGTTGTTTTTTCTCACTAGCAAAGCATGGGGCCTTGTTTTAGCCTTCAGACAGAGATAGTGGAGTGGTGGGAGCACCTCCCCACTGACTTGTTTCAGTTAGGGAAGTTATTCCCTGTCCAAGCAGCAGTGTCCAGGCAGGTCTGCAGCTTGGGTGCTCTCACAGCATGTTTGCTGCAGCCACAGGGAATGGTGGTGACCAGCTGGGTACTTGGCTTGCCCTTGCTGAGGTCAGGCCCACTTGATCTGCATGCTGGAACTGCCTGCTCTGAAGCCAGAAAAGATGAGAGCACTCCAGCTGCTGGCACACAGATTCCCTGGGCAGAGCTCTAAACCACAGAGCTCTTCAGGGATGTGAGGTGTGCAGCTAGGCTGGTGTGCATTGGCTGGAGCTGAGGTGGATTTTCTCAAGTGTTGGTGCTTGTCATTGGCAGCTCAAATCCCAGGGAAAGGGTGCTGGAGGGGAGGACCTCCTCATGCTGGACATCTATGCCATCGAAGAGCTAAGGTCCCGAGGGCTGGAGGTGACCGATGACTCACCAAAATACAGCTACACTTCAGATCCCAGTGGTACCTATGGTATGAAAAATCTCAGAACCATCTGCTGCTGCTAAACCTTCCCTGGCATGTACCTCAAAGAGATCCCCTCTGGGTTCACCTTTCCTGGGACGTGGAGGTGGGAGTGGAAAGGTGTGCTGGTTATTGTTACAAATCAAGCAGGGAAAGGGAATGACAGACTGTTCAGGTGCTGCTCAGGTCCATTTTTGCCAAGTTAAGGGGATTCCTGTTCCCTTGTAGCTTTGTATCTCTGCATTCCTATGCTGGGTGTTTTTCAGCTTCTGCTTTGCCAGTGCTGCAGGAGACTGGAGCTTCTACTTGGCCTGTAAGAGGGTCCTTAGCTTGTTTGCTCTGGTTCTTCTGTTAATTCTTCAATTTGGTGGAGATTCAGGAGGCTGCAGGCTTGTAGATGCGTGCTGCTGACTTTATTGCATAGGTGTGGAAGGCAGTGACAGTCCCTGCCTTACTCCTTTCCTCTTACCTTCTGCAAATGTGGTAGCTGCATGATCTCCTGCAGTAGCAGGAGGTGTTGCTGTAAAGTTCTGCTCCCATGTAGTGTCTAAAAGGTTTTCCTATTTCACTGACACTGCCTGTCATCCCGGTGACAGATTTCGGGAGCCTCGTGGCCACAGTGAAAGCCATCCGCAGGGAGAAGAAGTTTGTGGAGGAGGTATCCACTGGCCAGGAGTGTGGGATAGTGCTGGACCGGACCTGCTTCTACGCCGAGCAGGGTGGGCAGATCTATGACCAGGGCTACATGGTCAAGGATGACGACAGCAGGGAGGATGTGAGTGGGCCTGAGACCCTTTTTCTAGATTCAGTCTGACCCTGGGGCCTGGGCAGGAGGGGAGAAGGGGCCAAGCAAACATCAGCAAGTTCCCATCCATGTCAGGTGTCAGGCATTGCACAGCTTTCCTTTCTTGGGGTGCAGCATGGCATAGATGTGCTGGAGTTTTGCTCCCCTTGCTTCTCAGGGAGCTGAACTCTGCTGCTGTCACCTGTGGTGGTGGTGCTGGGATTGCTGAGCGCAAGGGCAGTGCTCTCAAGCCATGATGGGGAGCAGAGGTGGGAAGCTCTTTCTGTGCCCCACCTTCATTCACTTTTCTGTTTTGCTGTGTGCTGTGCCTGGGGACACTTGTCTTTCTCCAGCACACACCCGCTCTGGCTCTCAGCTGGGACCTTTCTAGTTGCAGATCACACCTCTGGCTAAATGGTTTGCCTCCCTGCTCACATGGTGCATTTCCCTCTTTGTACAGAAAACAGAATTCACTGTGAAGAACGTGCAGGTCCGAGGAGGCTATGTGCTCCACATAGGAACTCTGTATGGGAGCTTGAAAGTAGGAGATCAGGTCCACCTGTCTATTGATGAGGTGAGTTAAGACATGGTGTAACACATAGGCTTGTCTCTTTTCCCTGGATTTTGTCTCCTTTCTTTTCATCAGTGCCACTCTGTGGGCCTGGTGTTAGGGGCCTGATCTCCCTGCAGCACACAAGCAATGTCTGGCTCACTCCAAGTCTCTTCTGTTTGGCACCTAGCTTTCCCCTACCAGGAGGCAGATAATGCCCAGCTGGCTCAGTGCCATACTCACTGACTTTGCTGATCAGCAGCAGAAACACGTTTTGGTTCATAATTGGGAGGTAGAACATGTATGGTGCCCCACTGCGTGGGACAACAGCAGAGAGCCTGGGCTGCCTGCCCCTTTCCAGACATGACTCCCATAGGCTCAGCTTGCTGTGAGAGTGCTGGGTTGAGCCTGGTCTGCCTAATGCAATCACTTATTTCTGGTCTGCTGAGCTAGTTCAGAATTCTGTTGGAGGGCATTAACCTCCCCTCCATCTGCTGGAGGAGGTCGTGGCTCTGCAGTGCAGGGCCCCATCTAACAGTGGCTTCCTCCATCAGACCAGGCGGAGGCCAGTCATGAGCAACCACACGGCCACCCACATCCTCAACTTCGCCCTGCGGTCAGTGCTGGGGGAGGCTGACCAGAGAGGGTCCCTGGTAGCTCCGGACAGGCTGCGCTTCGACTTCACGGCCAAGGGAGCCTTGTCCACCCGGGAAATCAAGGAAGTTGAAGGGATTGCCAACCAGATGATTGAGGAGTCAAAGGTGGGTATGGCTGACAGGTTGTATACTTTGAGTCCGGCTTTTGGATGATCTGAGATGCTGAGAGTTTGGCATGCAGGAGTATTCTGAGCTGCTGGTGCTGTACTGTGCATAGATTGGCATTGCCTCAGAAGGTTTTGAGCAGGAAAACCCCATGTGGCTTGCTCTTCATTGGTCCCAAGCCATCTCTAGGGTTGGAGTTTTGTAATGTCATATTAGCTACAAGAGCCAGGAAGTTTGGCCAAGTAGTTTTGCAGTCCTTTCTGAATTTACAACATATACCCAGACAACCCAGTGATGTGTCACCAATGGCAAGAGAGTTGCTCTGTCTGGTGCCAGGCCTTTGTCAGAATAGACTGTGGAGGACTCTGTGCTTTGCTCAGGAGTCTGTGCTGGGAACCATTTGCCTGTACAGAGAGTCTGAGCAGGTGGTATTGGGAGTTTTGAAGACGAGACATCTGGCAATGGCTTTGGAATCCTTGCAGCTCAACAAACCCCAGCTCAGGTGAGGCACAAGGCTTCACTTTTAGGATCTTTTGGAGAAAGTCAGGATTCGCAGGGGATGTGGGTCCTCAATCACAAGCTGACAGGACCTGTTCTTACCTGCATCCCTTTCCTGTCCTCTGCAGACTGTGTATGCCAAGGACTGTCCTCTCGCAGCAGCCAAAGCTATCCAAGGACTGCGGGCAGTTTTTGATGAGACCTACCCTGATCCTGTCCGTGTGGTCTCGATTGGCATCCCTGTGGAGGAGCTGCTGGATGACCCCTCTGGCCCTGGGGGCTCCATCACCTCTATTGAGTTCTGCGGAGGCACGTGAGTATCTGGAGAGACTGGGGAAGGCAGCAGGGTGGCTGAAAAGGAGTCCCTGTGGAGCCCCATCTCTGCTGAGAGTGCTGAGAGTGCACATGCAGTGCACAGCCAGGGCAGAGCTGGAGGTGGTGGTGATGCCTTTGCATTCCCACTCCTGAAACAATCTGTGTTTAAAATCAGCCTTTGGAGGCAAGGAACTGCCTGTATTGCCCTGCCCACACACAGTGTTTCTGGCAGTGCTGGGAGCACAGTCCTTGCCACCCTTTCCATGCACATTTGCTTTTAGCAGTTCAGTTGGGTTGTCTGCCTGTTCACGCACTTGCTGCATCTCCCTGGCGGGGTGGTTGTCTTGTTTCTGTGCTGATTCCTGCTGAGATGAAGGTGGACTTCTAACTCTCTCTTGTGGGTCTGTCTGGGTTCTTTCCAAAGGCACTTGCAGAACTCCAGCCATGCTGGCCCCTTTGTGATTGTTTCAGAAGAAGCAATTGCTAAAGGCATTCGGAGGATAGTTGCAGTCACAGGGGCTGAAGCTCGGAAGGTAAGGGGAGGCAGGAGAGATCCTCTGTGACATTCCACCTGTTAAGCCTGTGCCAAAGTTCCTTTTTTTCAAATATGGACAATATCCCTTGTCAGCACCAGAGAAAATTGTCTGAGAGACTTACAGAAAAGGGTGCTGCTGTTGGCAAAGGCTATGCTGGAGTCCCCAGCTGTGCTACAGTCAGAGCAGGGAAGAAGGGGAGAAGTCTCGGTGTAGGTGTTGTGTCAGTGTGGCAGAGGGGCCCTGAGTGGGATGGCTCTGCGAATAGCTCAGGTTGCAGATGTAGAGCTCTCAGCAGCTGGCAAGGCTGGCAGGAGAGTCCTGAAGTCTGAGAACTCAGTCCTCTGCCGCAGGGCTAGCAGATCCTGGGCTAGTTTGGGCTGGTGCTTCCTAGAGTGAGAGAAAAGGGGTCCATGGGGGAGATAGATCTTCCAAAAATAGAAACTTTGTTTTTCTTCTGGAAAGGAAAGAGTCTTGGGGCCTGTCTGCCAGCATCACACCCTGGTTCTGGTCAAGTGCTTCCTGCTTTGGCTGTGTGGCTTCCAGAGGAGTTACTAAGCTCCATCCTGGGGCGTTCCAGCGTTCTTCACCCATTTGCACTCTGGGGTGGTCAGGAGTCCAGCCTGCTCAATCTTCCTGCCTGGTTTAACTTGGGTTGTATTCTGCTAGGCCCTCAGGAAAGTCGACAGCCTCAGGAAACTGCTGTCAGCCCTGGAGGCCAAGGTGAAGGTCCAGACAGCTCCCAACAAGGATGTGCAGAAGGAGATCACGGATCTCGGTGAGGTGAGGATGGTAGCAGTGCTTTGCCTCCCCTAAGTGAATGGGACCTTGATTGCCAGCACTGGGTTGTATTAATGAGGCCCATGTTCACCTTCCTGCTCCTGTCCAACAGCCCTGCATCCCATGGGTGCTGCAGCCAGCATCTCCTGCCTGGCATTGTTGACACTGGGAGACGAGTGGGGCTTGCTGGGCTCTGCCAGTCAAGGCACTGAGGTTCATGAGGTGCAGCATCTCCTGCTGTGGACATTGGTACCTTTAACCTTCTCTCCCTGCTCCTCTTTTGCAGACACTGGCCACTGCTGTTATCCCACAGTGGCAGAAAGACGAATTGAGAGAGGCTGTTAAAGCACTGAAGAAAGTTATGGATGACCTGGACCGAGCAAGCAAAGCTGACATCCAGAAACGAGTGAGCCTGGGGCCGGAATAAAGAACAGTGTGGGAGGGCTGCAGGATGCTCCCTTGGGAGCTCTGTGTCCAGCATGGAAGGGAGCCAAGCTGTTGGGATGCCTCTCAGGATGTTCAGTTTGCCAGCCTCTCTTGGTCCCTCCCAGTGCACAGCTACTGCTGTGCCTCTTCTCTGTATTGAAGCATAGCAGTGTGTCATGAAAGTTTGGGTGTTCCTGCCCTAACAGTGCCCCTGGGTGCAGGCTTCTTCCTCCTGGATCCCACTGGAGTTTTCTGGAGGAGGAATTACACACAACACTGCTGCCTGCCTTGCAGATTACAAACCCATCTGCCAGAATCTCCTGGCTCCAGAGTGTGAGGCTGGGTTGTGGGTGTGTTTGGGCACCTTGGGAGCCTGTGTACCTGCAGGGGAAGCTCTGCCTGGGTGGTTCTTGTGTTCATACACAGCGTGGGTGCTCTAGTGTCTGACCACTGTTGTCCTCAGGTGCTGGAGAAGACCAAGCAAGTCATTGAGAGTCACCCTAACCAGCCATGGGTCATCATGGAAATGGAAAATGGAGCCTCAGCAAAGGTATGAGCGGGCCTGGTTTCTCCTCAGCAACCTTCCTTGTGTCTGAGGAGCCTCTGGGTGGTCTCTGCTCACCTGGAGAGGCAGTGCAGTGTTACAGAGCTGTCTTTCTTCACACCTGCCATCCCTGAGGAGGGGGAGGGACCTCTGGGATATTCTCTGCATCCCACTTCCTGGGCATTAGCCACATGAATTCACAGGGGTGGGTGGGGTCTTGACCACTTGCTAAGCTTCCAGACCTCATGGTGGATAGGAACCCCAACAAGAATCCCATTGTGTCCCAGGTAAGACTCATCCCTCAGCAGTCACAACACTGAAATGCAGGCTTAAGGGACTCAGAACAGCATCTCTGCTGAGCCATAGAAGGTGTGGTGCTTGTGGTCCCTGCAGATCAGCTCCAGGAGCGCTGTCCTGGGCTGGGTGAGTGAACAGGGCTGGGCAGAGAGCTGCCCCTCCAACTCCTGGGCGCTGTCTGCCACAGCTGGGTTCAGGTCCTTCCCCTCCAGGGCTGAATCCACTCCTTCCTTCCTCCACACTCAAGTTAAGTTTCTTTCCAAGCAATTTCTGTTGGAATAACACCTCCCTTGTACCCACTGTGCCGCAGTGCTGAGCCCAGCAAGTGCCAGGCAGTGGGGGCTGATCATGCCTGGGGTTGGACCACTCTGGTGTTAGTACCCTGTTTAAATTTCCGCTCTGGGAGTCTTGGAGCTGATTGTGCTCGCTCTCTGTGGCCATCCCCATCACCATGATGCCCACGCTCTTGCTCACAGTGGGTGCCTTCGCAGTGTTCTCCCTGCCAGAAGGCTGCATCCCAGGGATGGCAGTGCTGGCATCCTGGGGAGCTGCGTGTTCGTGTTCCCAATCCCACCAGAGCAGCACTGCTTTGCTTGCCAGAGGACCTGGGGCTCTGTGCTGCATTGTGCTGTCTGTGCAAGCAAGGCATGATGGTTTCCTTTAGAATAACAGGATGCATGGCAGTCTCCTTGGCTCTTCCCGTGTGTCTGCTGTATCTGATAACCCTTGCAGCCTCGTCACGCTGTGTTTGAGTCCTCCTGACTCCCTTCAGAACAGCTGCTCCCTCCCACTAGGAGGAATTTTTTCCCCTCCAGCCAGTACACTCTGGCAAAGGTTCACTCTGGGGCTAATTCTGCCAGTTCCTGGATAACTGGAGGTGGGGAAATAAAAGCAGCTTCTCCTTCCTGCCTCAGGGGACACAGGCCTTGGCTGTGTCCCCTGCCAAATCTTCTACACTGCCAGGGATGTGAAGATGGCTTGTGTTTGGGAGGAGGAGCAGAATGCTGCTGGCTGGTTTAGTGCAAATCCAGATCCCCGAGGNAGCAGAAGTTGGGGGGAAAGGGTTGTGCTTTGCAAATAGGGAAGGGGAAGAGGCAGACTTAATACAGTGGTAAGCATGGGGCAGGAAGACTGCTATTCTTCCCTCAGTGTTTACCGGTGGGGTTTTTTTACCTTTTCCTGCCTCTTTTCCTACCTAGGAGACTGCAAATAAGGGCCTGAAGGCCAGCCAGTGGGTGCAGGAGGTGTCTGGCTTGATGGACGGCAAAGGTGGTGGGAAGGACATCTCTGCACAGGCAACAGGCAAGAACGTGGGCTGCCTGCAGGAAGCCCTGAAACTGGCCACGGACTTTGCCAGGCTCCGGCTGGGGGAGCTGAAGAACTGACTGAGAAGGGGTCCCTCCTGTCCCTCCCGGGTTTCTCCTTAATAAAAGCTTCCTGCCCCGCTGACTGCTGCGCCCCTGCTCTTCACGGGAGCGGGGCGGGATGGGATCCTCCTCCTTCCTGTACCCGCCTCCCGCCTGTGCCCGCCCCGTCCCCGCCCGCCGCCTGCGTCCCGCCGACCATGCCGCTGGATCACCGCCGCCTGTGCGGCCCGGAGGAGTCGCAGCC